>VYZW01044834.1:35565-57196 GCA_013401315.1 Balaeniceps rex | reverse complement strand
TGGTGCTCAGCTGCCGACTGGGGCTAAACCACGACACCTGTTCAAACCCATATACACGCTTGTCAGATTTTCTGCCCTATTTTCTTTCCCAGGCACAGCAAGGGCAAGGAGTTGAAGCAGGCAGAAATCCAGTAATGATTTCTTGGTACTCAGGCTGGGTTTATGTGTGTACCTGTGGACACAGATGATGGCTGCTCTGTGCCTCAGCTCTGCCTGGAGTCTGAGGCTGCTGGAGAAGGAAAATGAGGGGTTGGCTCAGCAGCCAGTTAAACCAGTGCCTGCTCACCTCAGAAAGCCCAGACAGGGGAAAATGCAGTCATCTCCCTTTTCGTTTGCATCACTTTGCTGCCTTTAAAGTAGAGAAAACTATATCTGTCAGGGTATCAATACCATTCTCCATGGGCTTATACAGCTGGCAAAGGAGGCATTTGCCTCCTTACACAGCTGGAAGAAGGAGCCTGCAACATGTATTCGACATTCAGTATTGAGAAGCAGCTATTTTAATAGTGATAGCAATAAGAGCCTTTTAATACTAATAACCAAACAAGTTAACTCAGTGCTAAAAGCTCTCAAGTGATATCCAGAAGGAGCATCATGAAAATCCTTCACCCTCCTGGACGCCCATCCATGGTCCATGTCTGGCAGCAGCCCATTGCTCTCAGGCTGTCCCTCTCAGCCCCAGCACCGCTGGTCGCCTCTGCCTCACGGCCAGGAGCCTGCGGGCTCTGCTGCTCACCCAGGGGTTAGGCAGGCATGAGAGCCCTGTGCAACCACCCGCAAGGTCAGCAGGCTGGGAGCCAGGCCCCTTCCACTTTAAATTTTAGCAAGGGTTTCACCAGTTGCTTTGTCTTGAGAATTTGTCTACAGGGCCTTAATCTGAAATGGGAGAGGTTGATTGCAGGCTTCTTTCAATTTCTAGCTAGCCTTTATTCAGGACTGAATGCCTATCAAGCAATGAATAACAGAGTGAGACGATGTGTTTTGCTGACATTTTCATGAGTGAATTCTGTATAACCAGTGACAGAGTATCTGAAGACCTTAAATGTTAATGCATCCTCCAAATCTTCAAATCTGATTTTCTCCTAAAATTTGAACCACCTCCTTAATCAAACATGTAACCTTTTGCTGTCTTATTTTAAACTAGATACTATAATAAATACTAGATTTAAAGAGTATAAGATGAGCAGAAAGCCCCAGGACAGTAATTCCCTTACATGGGAAAGTATGAGATTACCTTTAACAGCAAAGATCTCTCATTACTGCATTGCTCTGCTGCGGCAGGCAACTAGATTTTATGCCACAAGGAACAGTAAAGTGAACTGAGTATATTATCATCAAGGCAGAATTATCATCAAATTAATACAGTGGGTTAACACAGCCAGGAATGGACCTGTGTCCCATCCACGTGCAGGAATACCAATATCTGCCTTCCAGGCTAATCTTCCATGCCCAACAAACATGCAGTCCTGGTCATTGCAGGTGCTGGACTCACCCTTTGGCAGTTCTCAAGTATATCTTTTTGTGACCAGAGGCACTGATCTCTGAATAGCTGGGCAAAATAATCCTGACAGTCATCCTCTTTATTGTTTTTTCCCCCTCTTTCAGGCTATAAAGCAATTTAGGGAGAACTTCCCTAAAGCGCTGTAATAGCGATTTTCAGTGAGGGCTGTCTAGCAAAAGTTTTTAAGTAGGCAGCCAGCAAGATTTTCAAATGTGCCTATGCTCCAAACTCTCCAGGATGTCCATGGAAGTTAGGAATCCAAGGTCCTGAGTATTTGGAAAGTGAGACTTTGGTTTCACTCAACTTTTAAACACTTTAAATACTTTAAAACATATTCTTTAAACATACTATTCTCCATTACCCCAACTCCAACCTCCAGCCTTCAAATGGCTCCCAGGCACTCCTTGGCACAAGGTATTTGGAAATTTAGTTTTTCTAATTAGGTTCCAAAAGGGCAGCTGATGTAATCGTCTTTTCAGTCAGACCTTTAGCTAATTCATCCCTTCTCTTCTGCAATTTTTCATGTCATTGCTGGCTTGAATTTCTGAATGTGAAATCTTGGCTTCACTGTACTCAGAGACAATTTTTTTGACTTGCAGATGTCAGGATTTCAGTCAGTGTATCTATTTGACACTTGACCCAATCTCAGCTGGGCTTCCCAGGTGCTATCAATGTTTTCGGCTACTGCTCCATGATCACCAGATTGGAAGAGAAGTAGGGCTAAGAGGTGTATAAATCTCCACAGTCATGTTGCTTTGAAGAATCACAACATACAACCCACACCTCAGCATTACCTGTCTGAAATGGGAAAGCTGACAGTCAGAGCTGGATTGCTGAGAATGACTTTCCTCTATTTCATGCCTTGACTTTCCTGTATTTCATGCCTGGCTTTCATTCAAAGAGCTGCTTTGCTAGCATTTACAATAAAGCATTATTATTTATATAGCCCAAGTGTTTAGGAACACTGATCACGGAGGAGGACTCTACTGTGATAAATGCTATACAAACAAAGATAGGAAAGAGCTTAGATCTAGCCCAAGGACTTTGTAACATGGGACAAGTGATAATATAGAAATGTAGACAGTCTGGAGAATACTAAGATAAAATAAGTCAATATCAGTCAGCATATCAGACAGTGATGCTAGCACAATGGTAGTCAAAAATCCATCAAGCATTTCTGTATAGTTCAGGACACAACAGAGAATTAAGGAGGGATTTCGAGGAGAACACGGTGGGGCTTGGTACAGAGAGAGCACCCCATGTCTGGAGATTTGTGTAGGTAAAAGGAAAAAGTATTGTGTGAAAATATAACAATAATAACTGAATTATAGAAGCTCAGGTATGGAAATCAGCTTCTTAATTCTCAGTGAGAGATAATATAGAAGTAAGGTAGGCCAGAAGGGACCTTGAACTTCTGGACAGAAATGCTCTTCTCTATGTCTGAGAAAAAGCTGTGGGAACTGGGGCATGACCCCCTGTGCGGGAGCTGCAATTTGGTTTTGGCCCTCACCCAGGTCCTGCCTAAGCCTGGCAGCCCTGACTCCGTGCCTAACCTCACGTTCCGACCCCCAGCCCAACACCTCAGCCCCACCTCAGTCCTCTGCACCCTGGCAGATACAAATGATTGGGCAAGAAGGTCAAAACACGGGGTAAAATTATTTTTGCAACAGCATTTCTGTGTGCATTCAGGCAGAGCAAGGCTGCGGGTACAAGAGTGAGCAGAGCATACTGCAGATGCTGAGGAAGGAGAGCAGCGTTAGCTGTGTGGATGGGCGGCAGCAGCCAGGTTGAGATACCTTCTGCAACAAGAGCCCATGATGCTGAAATAGAGCTGGGAGTGAGATCCTCAGGTGAGATTTGACTTGGAGAAGTTAGCAGGTAACAGGAGTATCTGCTGTTCACATAATAACTGAGAAAAGGAATTGTGGAGGAGGATTTAGGAGGAAGAGGACCGAGGCTGGTTTTAGCCATGTTGAGCACGAGCTATAATTGAACCCCCAAAGGATCAGAGAGACAAACACTGGAGATGTTATTTGGGCATGTGAAGGCAAGTCTAAAGTTGAAGGCTAGTGATCAGACTACCAGTAAGCTACAAAACATGATTTATATCCAGGAAAAGTTCTTGAAAAATTAATTACATCTCTTTACTAGAAATTCAATAATTCCATTATTCCCTGGAAATAAATTATCTTGCTGGAATTAATTTTCTGTATTGACTGCACTTTCTCTCTGAAAATAGAAATACATGTATTTAAGCAGTTTTAATTCCAATGAAAATGCATCACTTACATCAAAATGAGGTTTCTATACTCAAGTGTCCTGCTGTTACCAATTTCTATCTCAACATTTGCTCGTCTGATCCTCATCTTTTTATTTTCCTAAATTCAGTGAGCAGAGAGGATCAAACATCTTGTGTTTGATAAATAGAATATTGCTCACTAGAAGAAGGTCAGATTATGCCTTGTTTATTAGACTTTGCTTCAAAATGTAGAGTGTATTTTAGTATCCTTAGCCTTGGTAGGTACACACTGCTGCTGACTTACTTTCCTCTGAGTTAGCAGAGTTGTAAAATCATAGAACAGCCCAGGCTGGAAGGGACCTTGGAAGATCATCTGATCCAACCTTTCATGGGAAAGGAAGCCTAGATGAGATTATCTGGCGCCCTGTCCAATCACATCTTGAAAACCTCCGGTGATGGGGACTCTACCATGTCTCTGAGGAGGTTGTTCCAGTCAATGATTGTTCTCACTGTAAAAAAATTCTTTCTTATATCAAGGTGAAACCTCCCTCTGTGCAACTTCTACCTGTTGCCCCTTCTCCATGTGGCTGCTTGTGAAGAGAGACCCTCCATCCTCTTTGTAGCTGCATTTAAGTCCTGGAATACTGTAGCCATACTTTATAGGAAAGCAAAGAAATTAGAACTCTGCTTCTTATATTCATCCATTATGCAAAGAAGCAAGCTGTGAATACTACATTCCTCTTTCTTTTTAGGAATTTCAATATGTTTCACCTAGGCATTTTGTACTTAAATTTACTGAGAAAAATATGTTCTGGAAAATCACTGTATGACTCTCAAGAGTATTTTGCTTCACATTCTCAAGTGGGTGAACAGACATTTGAGCTGTGTATTGTTCCTATTGAGCAAGCGTTTTACCTGGATCTATGCAGTTGCCTCAGAAGTAGCCACAGGCATTTTCTTTGAAACATTTCTTTCATATTTTGTGATAATATCTTACCCCAGATTTTTGATTGTTAGTATCGGCCAGCAGACAATCATCTTGATATTTCATTATTAGCATACAAAGAATGTGTGAAATTGTCATCCCATCCTGCTCTCTCTACCTCTCAAAACACAAAGTAAATAGATATTTTACAAGTAACTATTCACAGACAGGGAGATGCCAAAATCTATCATCTCAGCTAACAAGCAAGGTCAAAGGGTGAGTCTTCTGTAAGTATTTCACCACTTGAGCTTTGCAGTCACCAAAAGGCATTGCTGAAGGTGGATGTCAGGTCTCATGATGCACGTTCACATCCAGTCACCCACAGAACAGCCGATCGAGCCCATTTCAGCTGCATGTTCATGCTTTACGTCTGTGCATGCTGATCGCAAAGTAAATACGGGATGAGTAACAGGGAGGCTGTCTGCTGCCACTGCTCAACTGGGCTGATTATTATGGAGCAGTGCTGGATACTGCTGATGCCGAAAGGCGAAGACAAACAAGAAGCCAACCATTCAGTTGAATCAAGTCTGCTCTGCAGATGGCCGTATATATTTTTGCAACTTATCAGAAAGATCAGAGATCATTTGCAAACTGGTATAGCTCTGGGAATGACCAACATGATGAGGATATGGGCAGTTATACAGGTAAGTGGGTATTAATTATGCATTACATCATCAGACATTTAGAATATATGTAACTGTTTCACTAAGTGTATGTGTGGGTGTGCATAAATAAATCATAAAGTTACAGAAAGATTAATTTTGGAAGGAACCTCCTGAGGTGAACAAGTCTAGCTGCCTGCTTAAAGCAGGGCCAACTTCAAAGTTATGTCAGGCTGCTCAGGGCCTTGTCCAAGCGAGGTATGCAAATCTTCAGGGATGGAGATGACACAACTCCTCTGTGTAAGTTGTTCCAGTGCTAAGCCATTATAAATACTTTTCTCTTTATACCTAAGCGGGGTTTTCTCTTGCTGCAACCTGTGACTGTTACTTCTTGACCAGGCACCACCATGTTTCCCCTGCAAGAGGTAGAAGATCGCAACCAGTTCCCTCCTCAGCCTGCTCTTTTCCAGGCTGCACAAACCGATTTCCCTCAGCCTCTTCTCACACACATCATGTGCTCCAGCTCCCAAACAGCCTGCTGCGGGTCTCCATTCAGTTTGACAATGTACAGAAGTTGCATAGAAAGGCACTGTGGTGAGGACACCTTGGATTCCTGCTGCTGGAGAATGAAGTCCCCCTTGTTGCTTGTGGTCAACAGTATGGTTGTGTTAACACCTTTTTCTTTGCCCAACTGCCTGGATAAAGGGAACTTACACATTAGGTGAGGAGCTGGGTTGGGTTTGTGGCTAGAATGGTTGGAGGTCTGCAGCGATGAGCTGGCACGTGGCACACGTGGTGTTTGTGTTCACCCTGCAGCCATCACGGGGCCCCTGTGAAAAGTACCCCTCGTCCCCGAAGGGTGTCCTAATCAGAGTGTGTGCTAAGCACAGCATCCAGCCTACTGGGGACTTCAGACTCTATCATTTACTTGACACAACAGGTGGCTGATTTGAGACAGCCTAGAGTCTATCCAATGAGACATAGCACCCTATTTCAGCTAAAGCTAAATCTGGTGCTGTTAATACCAAACAGATTAATTCAGTTTAATTATATTCTGAATTTCTTACCTCCTCAAGGGAGTGTAAAGTGAATCCAGTTATGTTTCCTATATGGGCCAGCTGTTGTGACACAGGGTGACTCCTGGTCCGGGCATTTATTTAGGATTTGTAGTTTTCTAAGGAGAGGAAGAGAGGGAAAACTATTAACTGCTGATAGAAGAATGTACAGAGAGCCATAATATTATGAACATATTTCAGGGCTTTGTACAAACCAGAGAGGGATGTTTTTTTCCTCTGCTAATCTGAATTTAAGCATTAAAGCAGACTGATGACAATATGCATCCATCTGCCAGACCTATTCTCAAAATAAACTCCCTCCACACAAAGTTAACACAGGAATTAACCAATAGTGAGATCCAGCTCTGAACTTTGGTATATCATGAATATAGAAAAGCTTAAAAATTTCCTGACATGTCATCTTTGGCTGTTTTTCAAGGCTTTCTGTGCTTCTCTGCAACTCCTGGCAAATACGCCCTCTTTCTGTATCCTGAGAGTGAACTGGGTGATAATTGCCATTCAGCTGGAGAAGGTGATCCTTTATGGGTCAGTCCAGTCTCTGTACATGGCACCCACCTCACAGATGTCACCCATCCCATCCTGTCTTTGGATCAGATAAAGCAGGTCCTGGAAGTTGCTGCAGAGCACAGGGGAAGGATCCCAGAATAGCTAGCATACATAGAGGGGAGTGGATCAGCTACCTACACCTAGGCATCTAATTCAGGCACTCTAGCTCATCTGAGGTATCTCTGCTGAGCTAGCAGATATGACACAGGACCTACAGGGTGCCTGTCATCTCCTGGAGCAACAACCAGAGGCCAGTCAGGATGTGCTACAGCATCTCAGGTGGCGTTGGACACCTTTGTGTAGGCAGCTGAATCTCATCATGGATGGCACACAACTCACAGACCACAACATTTACACAGGTGTCACACGTGAGCAGGTAGCAACAGCGGTACATAGAGGCACCCGACACCTGCTCAGGAGTGCCCAAACTGAGCCCTGGGTGTCCAATGTTCAGGCAGCTGAAGGCAGGCAAGGGGAACCTCATGCTCTGTTAGCACTGTCCATTCCACGGAGACATCAGGCCTGACCCCAGCATCTCACCAACCACTTATTGCCCCTTCCAGGAGGCAAGCAGCCACTACCTCCTGCACCGGGCCCTGGAAGAGTCCATTACCCAGAAGTCGGCGTTTGTGTCTCTGTGCCGGTGGACATTTGTCAGAGATGCCAGGAAAGCTCAGGCTGGTGCAAAATGAATCTCAGTTGAAAGCCAGAGACAAGAAAAACAGTCATTGCCGCTGGTGTGGATTTGCTGTGACTCCTGATCCTCATAGATAGCTTCAAAACCTGACGCCGCCTGAATGCGTCCGCTCTGTTGCCAATATTGAATTGACAGTTCTTGACCTTCTTTAATCCTTTAGGTTTAACTTTATTTACACTTCATTTAAATTTAATGGCTTCAGGCAACCATGGGCAGTCATGCCTTACTCTCTTTACAGTTTTTGTTATGTGCAAGGACTCTCTGTCTCCCACTGTCACCAGTCTTCGAGTCCCAGAAGCTCCTCAGAAGGATCACGAGTTTTGACTTCAGTCAGAGCCACTCATTGTAGCCACAGTCTGGAAAAACACAAAGTAGCTCCAACCAATTTAGCTTGCATGGATCTGAGTTTGTTTTTTTAATGGACTCTCAAGCTTGACTACTCATCCTTCTCATTGACTACACATGAATAATACATCTCGCTTGAACTAGATGAGATGAATTCCCAGCTGCGTTCAGTCATCATCTACCTGCTTCATGCCTGTGGAATACAAAACATGCCCATCTATTTTTAAGTATTAAAGTCCAGGAATGATAAATATATTCATGTAGAGACTTGTGACTCAGTAGCCATGATTGCCTATATTAATGGGAGGGGGGCTGCCACTACTAAATAAAGTGTTGTTGGTTGAGAGGGAAGTCAATGCCAAAACCATCTTGTATTGATAGCACATGAAATACTGCTATCAGGCCTTTAATCCTTCAGCACGTAAGAGCTGGTGTGCAGAGTCCAGCCTGAGCCTTCCTGGGATGACAGAACCTTCAGCAGCATCAGGGTCCAGCTCCTGGGAGGGAATCCCTTGTGCCACTCTCCAGGCATATCTGATTTTGGGTATCCTGAGTATTCCGTATTGTATACCACATGGTATCTGTGTTTATATATATGCTATACTGGTATATATTGGTATATTCAGCCAGTGTGTGTGGATCCACATATTTCCAGGGCAGAGACAGGTTATTGAAGGGAGTGCATAAGAAATACTAGAAATTAATCCCCTCTGGCAGACAGAAAAGGGTAATGCATTGCTTCTGTCCTTTCAGGGATACACTAGGAGGTGTGATGGAAATCCAGAAATCACCTATCCTTTTGGTTCCTCTGCAGCTTTCAGTTTGTCTGTCTTTGTTACACATCAACAAGGGTGTTTTCAGGACAAGAAGGCCCTTGCCTTTATAAGTCTTCTGCACTTTTCCATTACTTTTCTGGATCGCTAGCATCAGGTTCATACTATACTTAATTTGCCAGTAGATGGCCTGGAGACAGTAACAGTATTGTAAAATCCCCTGATTTATCCCAGGGGACATTATTCCAGTGCAGCAACTATAAAAAAATACCAGCCTCCCTGCAAACCCTGCCACAAGTTGGGATTGTGGCCTCCAGCATGTTAGAGAAAAGGTATAGATCACAGGACCCTGGGGATCCAAATATCACCAAAAGGAAGGCTATAGTCCTCAAAGTGTAGGTCATAAATCTGGCTACAAGCTCTCTCTTTTTGCCCGTATTTGTGAACTGCAAGTTCTGTGCTGGGCATCTCAGAGGAAAACAAAAGTATCATAAATAAAGGATTACGATGATGGAGGAGGAACAAACAAGAGGAATGGAAGAATTCTTCAGCAAAATGTTTCCTATCGGGGGCAATGCAGTGGGCATAAACACCTGCTGGCATCCAGCTCTCCCAGGTCTGGAGAGGACTTTCGACTCAAATAACAGCAAAGGAGAGGAAAAACGTGATTGTTTCATTAAAAGCAGGAAGATGTCTTCATTGTAAATAGTTTCCAGTTCACAGCACTGCTTCAAACATCAGGGGCAGCTACGTGAGAGCCCGTGTGCCAGGCTGCACTGCCCCGGGAGCACAGCAGGCACGGGTGCGATGGCAGAGGCAGGGTGAGCCATGCCATGCATCAGACTGGTGTGCTTGACAGTGGTGACCTCCTGGCACCGTACAGCTGCTCTTGAAGATATTAATTTATATCAGTACCTCATTTTCTAGCAAGCGCCTCTGCCTCACTAACAGGATCCCCTCACCAAGAGTCAGTAATGGGGAAGAGAGTGGTTGCATGCAAGGAGGGAAGGTTTGCCAAGCAGAACAGCAGAGACATTTTGCAGACAGCTGTGCTGTTAGCAGATCCACAAGTTGAAGGCCTAACTACCTTAATACTATTGCAAAGCAAACATTTCCAGGTTATCAATAAATAAGGAGGTGAAACCTGCAAGCATATTGACCTAAATCCCCTGTGGGTGGCCACTTTGGCTTTCTGCTCCCTCCTCACCTGTGTCCTCTTGACTATGAAGCACCCAACCAAGTCAAACAGACGGTGGACAGTTTGCAGGGGGTCCTTTCATGCCAACCTATCTCCATCTTCTCAAAAGATCTTCACGTTGGAAATCACAGAGGTCATTAGAGGCATTTGCGTGAACTTTATGGATATCATTATTCATTCACTCCAAGCTTTTCTGTAGCTAAATGCAAGCGATCATTATTTTCACAGGCTCTGCCAGTTATCTAGCAGCAGAGAGGTCTTTCATCTTTGAGGATCTCATTTTGTTATGTGATCAAAGGTATTTCAACTTCAAATTAAGAACATTCATTACTAACACTCTCAAACTCAAGTAATGTAGGTTCAGGAGAGCTTTTCCAGGGAAAATAAATTGACTGTTTATGTACAGTGTTGCCACACAAGAGGATTCACCCAATGTTAACATGCCTTTAAAAGCTCTGAATCTATATATCTATCCCATCTATCTGAATCTAGTTTTACAAATAGAATAATGTTGTTTGGTATTACACTTGCAGGCGGTTTTCTTAGTATTGCTGGTTGTATAATGTGCATGGTGCTGGGAAGTTCTGGCTGTACAAGAGCCTAAATTTCAGCACAGATTAATACAATTTCTGTAATAACAGCTAACGAGATCTGACAAAGCAAAACACAGGGAAAGAGACGATGGGAGAAAGTGTGCCTGAAATAAACTTCAGTGCGACAGAGTCATACTCACTCAGACTTTCAGTGGAGTAAATTTGTGCAGCATTGTTTGTTCCAGTGGCTAAACTGCTGTCCTGGGCATACCTGACACAAAACTGGTCTAGCTATCTGGACACTGTACCGCAGTGTGCAAGACAGATGGATCCAAAGGAAGAAATTCACTTAGATAAAATTAAATTGAACTTATGGAGATGCCAGATGAAAAAGTATTCATAGGAGAAAAGACTGAAAAAGAACCCTAGAGTTTGTGAGAAAGAGACGAGTGGTACAAAGCCTATTTTTATGACGCTATGGAAGATTATGTATGCAATTTATAGAAGTTAGGCATTTGGGTTAAAAGGGGAAGAGTTTGTCACTGGTGTGGAATTCCCCAAGGTGCAACACACAGGGTCTGGGGAGGTGCTCCCAGTTAGGTCGCAAATCACCCAAATTTTACATTTGTCTGAAGCCATTGCCCAAAGACTGCTGAATTTTCCTGCCGTGTGCTATTCACACAAAATACTCCGCTTTGGACAAGATGTTAACAGGTTGGTTAACTCCGTCGTTTGGAGCTCACTGAATCTATCAGTCCTTACTGGAGTTGTTCTTCATATAAGGCATGATTTTGCTTTGGAGATTAAATGATAAACCACTGGGTTTAAAAACACTCATCATTAAATAATCATTAATTTCTTTGTCTAGGTGAGACTTTGAGGAGAAAAAATACAGAGAGCAGAAATAAATTCCCAGTGCCAGCCAGTAGCTTGCTGGGAGCTCAGCAATGAAGTCCAGGTCTTTTCCTTGTACTGTTGACAGACCAGCCAGTCTCTATACCCTCATGTGTATGCATACACAATAGTAAATATTGTCAGAAAAAGGTGGCCAAGGAGCATATATGATTTCTGTCCTCTTTTCAGAGAACATATCACAAGTGATAAAATGCACTTTTGATTATTGTAAGCACTTATTAGGCCTGTGGGGGAAAAAAAAAGCAAGAAGTCTTTTTGAGACTTCTTTGAAATTGCAAATAATCTCCTAATTTCCTCAGTTCTTCTTGCAGAATAGTAATGTGTCAGTTCCTAGCTCTGGCTGTCAGAAGAACAGAATAATAAAGGGTCGTCTTTGCTTTTAAATCAGCAGATAATTATTTTGGCAGTGTGCTACATGTTACAGTGCAAGCCATGAATATTTCTAAAGCTATCCAGTGTTTTAGAGGAAGAAGAGGCAAACCACTGGTGTCTGTTTGGTGCTGCAACATCACCTGTCTGGAAAAGTCACGTGAAGGAAGCTGAATATTTGCCCTAGTGAATGGGAACAGGAGTTCAGGTTTCCTGAGTCCTAGTCCAGGCTGTGCCACAGAGTCTCTCCTCACCCCTGCCCTGCCCTTTGCCTCCCACAGTCTCTCTTCTGTTCACCTCCCGTGGGAATTTCCTCTGGGTAGGAACCAACTCTAACACAATGTTCAGCAAAATAAACCTTTCAGTCCCAGGGACCCAGAGCTGTCGTCACACTACAAAAGCACAACATCACATCTCAATGCTGAGGCACATCTCCATGCCTGAAGCCACCCGCCCTGACAGCCCTCAGGACCAGGGACCTGCGGGGGGATGCCTGGCTCATTGCACCCTTCTGCAGCCCCCTGACAGACACAAACTTGGGCTGGTGGATCTGTTTCCTTTTCTCCTCCTGTACAGGAACCAGTAAGCCTCTATGACCAGGAACCCATTATCATACAAGATTTTAGTATCTGCTCATCAGTGCTGGAGGATTGAGGAGCTCCTGTTCCCACACAGCTTAGTGCTCTCTGATTTGGACAGAGCAGAAATGCAAACACTGCTTTCACCAGCTCAGAAAACCCCATGTGCAGACAGAAGCCTTTGTACTGGAGGGCATCCTTTATCCCAGGCGTGCTAGAAGCTCAGTACCAGACTCAGTTAAGCAGTCTTAAAATCCCCTGTCAGTGATAGGAATTTGGAGCAGCTGGATATGCTGTTTAATTGAAGTTATCCAGGGAAGCAGCACACCTCTATGGGTGCATCTTTCTCCTTAAGAAGTCGAGGAACCAAACATTGCCTATGGATCCCTCAGCATTTTTGATAAACATGGTTTGAGAATAGTCAGCCCAATTTATGACATTTCCACAGCTGCCTTATTAGGAGGCTGTGGATCCATATCTGCATTCATCTAGATGTAAAGATGCCTTTATCTCCGTCCCTTGTTAGCCTCAGGAGTAATGCCACTGAAGTCAATTGAATTGCAGCTGAGTAAAGCCAGCATAAGCAAAACCAAGCACAGAATGCAAAACAGCCTGACTCACCGGCTGAGGGAGAAGATGGATGTGTCAGGTGTGAAAACTAGTAAGGGACGAAATACAATGCAGAGATACCCAAACCGGTTTGGGTGGTGGGAGCAGCTTACTGGAGCAGAGCAAATTGGCCAGAAGGGAGCTACGCTGGCTGGGCTGTTTCTGGTACTCGGTGACCTTGCTTGGAGCAGGCTGGGGTATCCCTGCATGAGCCGCTGCGATGGATATGCCACAACAGGGGAGCGTGAGGGGAAGTGAAGTAAGCGCCTCTCCAAGCTGGGATTCAGGACCTGGTTATTTTTTTCAGTTTTATAAACGTATCCAGAATGAATGATAAGACAAAGCACATTCCAGTCTTTAGGGCATCTGTTTTAAAGCATCTGCCAGAGTTTCTTCTGACCTAGAAAGTGAAAAAGAGTAAAATAGGACTAACAATCCCCACTGCACAAGTCAGGCTGAAAATATCTATGTTCTCAGGCATTCAGATGAGGATGATAATATATGAAGTAAGAGAAATAGGGAGAGAACACAGCTTCTCACATCTTTCACTATATGAAGCTCTGACATTTTCCCCTACATTTTTAATTATCTGTTTTTCAAATATTTATGTTTACCTTTAATACCAGATCTGGATTTTGGAACAGCATATTTTCAAATGAGCCTGAAATTACCTCATAAAATAAATAGTGATGTAATATAAATTCTGCGTCTGCCTGAAAGTTTTTATAATTTCAGGGAAAAAAAACCCATGTTTTCTTGAAAAATGAAAATTTATTTGCTTTTGGAAGGCAGGAATCCTCTCTGCTTATTAAGGGACCTTGTAGAAACACTTCAACAGTGCACCTGCTCCAGTGATGAATTATGCTGTGACACCAGGGCGTTATCAGTTCCATGACATTCTGATAATGGATAAGTACTGTAAGTCAATGGTGGTTAAGCACAGATTTTCCTTTATGAAAATGAAGGTGTGATGTATTGCTCCAACATATGGTACCAGGAAGGATGTGCTAGTTACAATTGAAAGTATGGGAGGAAGAAAACGCTTTCACTTGTGTTAATATTTTCTGATATATGTTTAAAGCAAGTTCCTATTTTTAGCAAGCCTCCGGAAACTACCAGTTTCCCTGAAGACATAATAACTGTATAACAGAGCCAAGTCAGGGAAGAAAACATGTTATTGCTCTTAGCTGGCATTGTTCATGTATTTCACAGCAAAGTAAGGAGTTAAAATAAAGGACCATTGCATGTCCATATATGAAAAATATCTATGATTTACATACGATCAGTTCATGATCAGCACACCCAGAATGTGTGTTTAATAGAAAATACGGTGGGCAATGAGAGGAAATGACTGCCGCAACCGTCTTTGTGGTTGCCCATGCTGGAGGGCTGCCTTTCACCAGTGAGGTGGATGCCTTTTACTTGTCTGAAGTGCTGGGTTGTGATGGCTTCAGCAGCATCACCTTATCCTGCCACCGGCTTCTTGCCCAGGCCAACAAACCTTCCCTCTGCGTTGTTTGCTTGCTGTACTGGAGACTTTTGTTTCAGAGCCTTTCATCTCCAGGCAGACTTCAGCAGCTAAGTTTTCTGCCGGGTTCGTTTGCATTAAATTCTAAAATCTACCAGCTGGTATATAGTAAAAAGGTCAGTGGGACAGAGCCACTAACTGTTTTTATAGGAGGCTTCCTCCTGAAGAGTTAGCACAGCAAAAATATCAAGGAGCCCAATCAGCTGCCCAGAGGGTTGTTTTGATGGCCAAGACACATGATGAGTAGCTGGGAAATTGTTACCTCATTCTGAAATAACCTGTATTGGACTACATGCTGATCTCACACTGCTGAGGAATGACCTGAGGAATAGCACAGGAACTAGACTCAGACCTATTTTCTCAAAAAGATAAAAAAACAGCTCTGTAAGATGCAAGTCTGGTTCTCTTCCTTCAAGCGGGAAGTGCGTTCGAAGGCACACCTTCCACAAGGCCAAGGAAATGGCAAGTGTCTTTAGTTGGGAAGAACTAACACAGAAGATCCTAGGACCTTGCACATGTGCGCAGCGGCAGCCTGGCTGATGGCTGGCACATGGCTTTTCTACCAGTGGGAGGATAGGAAAAGAATCTCATCGCTAGCCCCGTTTAGCACCAAATCATAACTGGTTGCTGGTATGTCGGGAGAATATGAAGCAGCTGTGGCTTCAGAGTCCGGTTTAACCAGCATTTATAGTTGGAGGCAAATTCCAATGCGCAGCCAGCTGAGGTCTCTTTGTTATTGGATAAAAGGAACGGCACGGTGCATCTATACAGATGGCTGAAGTGTAGGCAGAGAAATATACCCTACCGTGGACAGCACACAGTCGCTCAAGTAAACCAGCACTGTGATCCTGAAAGATTTAGCAGTAGACAGCTAGTGTGCCTTCATCCCTGGGCTATGACAGGCCTTAGATATAAGCTGATGGAAGTGAGAGCTTTCCTTCTGGATGAATTAAGAAGAAATTAGGTACTTTTTCCCTTTTGGAGTCTGAACTGAAGAACACTACTGCAACCACAAGGGTCTGAGCACAAAGCGTCTTGGGGAGAAGGGCAGGAACTTCCTCAAGTATCAACTGCAAAGGCAGGGGTTGGGAACTGCATGGAGGAAGCCATGTGCAGGGAAGCAGAGGGGTCACCGAGAGAGGATGGGCAAAGCACTGGGAGAGGGTCCGAAGGGGACAGCACAACGGAGCTCTTCCAGGCACTGGCTGCAAAGGCTGGCTCTGACCTGAGGAGCAAGGAAACTGTCCCTGCTTAATTCTGTCATACTCAGGGGAAAGGATATTTTTTGCTAACTAATTTACTTTCTCAAGAAATACCTGACTGCTCTTACCTTCCCAGGAAAATCAGCCAGGACATACGTACTGAATAAACAACAAAAGTTAATAAGCTACAGCATCATAAAACTTGTTTGTTCATTTTAGCAACGCTTACAATACTAGCTTTTGTGTTTTCTAGACATGCCTTTGATGCCACAGCTTCTGAAACTACCTAAGCACTGGCTGCCATGATAACGGACATACTTAGACTGTTACGCAGATTGACAAGGAGTAATGGTGTCAGATTTCAGTTTGTATAAATTGACATCTTTCTATTAAAATTAATGGAGCTGCACAGCTTTGCACCAGTTGAAGACGTAGCCCATTAGTTTCAGTTTCTAAACAGAAAGAACAATGCTCTGGTACAAAAAATGTCAGCCATGGGCTTTTTACTTATTGCTTTCTAGTATTTTAGAATAATATGGTAGGGGAAAAGTGTTTTATAGAATAACCAGCATTATTTCTGTACTCTAGCTTTAAACTTCAAGACAGTCCTGGACAATGTAATTTTTTCTATAGTAATCAAAATAGGTGTCTAAGTCTTAAGGAAGAAAAAAACATTAAAGAATACATGCAAGTCCAATTGTACAATGAAGTCCTTCCGTTTGCCTTAATAGATGAATTTTTAAACTTACCTATGTGCAGAGGTCCTTTTTAACAGTGCAAGGAGCTAATCAGAGAAACCATAGGGACTCTTTCTGAGTGAGTTTCTTATTGAAGATTTATATTTTCAGAACCATGTTTTTTTCAAACTCTGTTGGTATTTCCTGAGGATGCTGATGCTTCCCAGAGAGAATTTGCTTGGTGTTGCACCAAAGAGAAATAAGGTCCACGAACAGGAACACTATTTTATAGTGTGCAGCTCAGCAATACCATACTTGTCCATACCTTACTGACTGTATCTAAACCCACCTTTTTAAAAACTTGCTATGTTCCTCACACATGTGTTCCCCCTATATCAAGAATCAAGAAGTTCTGAAACAGTGCTCCGATAAGGCAAAGAAAGGTATACAAACCCTGAGCACTACTTATGGCCCTTATGAATAAGACTGTGAAATGCTGCAAAAAATGTACATATTTTGCATTTCATGGATTTGTGTGTGGTAAGTTTAGCTGACAAAGAATTAAGCTAAAATACTAGACACGAGGCAATTTTGTTCTCCAAGATACAAAAATATATTGGATGTGGGAGCATATATGTCATAGATCTTTCTACCCTACTAGTTCAAGATTATTTTTCTATATGCACTTTAGGATGGTGTATTAAAGAGTTGATATCTGCCTACCACCTTTCTACCCTATTTCAAAGTCATCTGATATGATGCCCTAGAAGAACACCCCATCATACCTATATTTCACAGGAGATAATCTGGCAGGGTGGTATAAATTAGAACCAAGACCCCTTTGAAGTGCCAGTGTTCTGGGTTTTTTTATCCAGATCAGTGGAAGAGTCTAATTAATTTGGCAGAATTCTTGGGTCCTCGATTACAACATCTGCTCTGCTATGGAATGATCCAGCACAACCATCTGTCTTTCACCATGCAAAGCAAGTGGCTGAGGGAAGATTTAATATTTTTCGACAGCAAAGGATAGAAATGAACATGATATCAAATTTAAAGCCATGTTCTTCACACCGTCAAGGTTAGCTACTGGAGTTATGCATAGACCAGCATATTGGACTGGGGAGAGGTGGTTTGTTCCAGAACATTATTAGAGAAGGACGAGCAGCAAATGCACTCTATTAGAGCTCACAGGGTTCATTACAATTTTTGTCTCGATTAGCTAATCAGCATGAATCCCAGTGTTATGCCTGAAGCATTCCTTTTTGAGGATCTCTCATGCAAAGTATATTCTTGCTATCCTAAATGTGGTCTTCACGTGAAATTTGCCAACAGCTCAATATCAATGAAAACAGTGGAAGAAAAATCTTCCTTCTCCCCACCATGACATCCATGCCAGCAACCCCCCCAGTGTATATCTAATTATGCTGACAGAAGAGTACTTCTGTCAGTTTAAATAGTCTTGTTCTGAGACAGCTCTACCTCTACCAATTTAGGGTGTTTCTCCTGTGGCTGCAAAGGTTGCATTACCCAGCGAGCTGCATGTCCAATGGAGAGGACATGCCTGAGAGATGAGCCCACACCATTCATAGCTGTGTCCTTCTAGAGCAGGCTTCGCTTTGGCTCCCTCGTCTCCAGGCATGAGTGGGCAGGTGTTGCGGCATCAGTGCATGCAGTTTAATAGCCCATGTGTGCTTAGTCCTTCTTTTAGAGGCCAAAATCCTGGTTTTCAGGGGCTATCAAGATCTAACATTTCCAGTAGGAAAGTGTTGTTTGCGCTGTGGCTGGAACATTTCCACTGTAAAATTTCTGGTGCAAAATACCTCTCTGACTAAGGTGAAAAGTTTTGCAATCTGTAGGGCTAACTTTCAAGTGGATTCATTCATTTCACTGATAAAAATGTTGAGTATTCAAAGGGCAGCAGCATCACAGACAGGTGTTCTGCATTCACTTCATGACTTGCAGCTCCAGTCTGGCACTTGATAGCATATATAAAATGCATTAGTCATATGGAAACTGCATCTCATTCTGCCTGTCTGCTAAAGGAGAACAGTGGCTTCAGCAATAATGCCCGACATTAATAATGGTGTCTTCTTACCACGTAAGACTGGTGACAGCCAACAGTCAAGGCACTGTGCTTTGGTGCTGAAACAAGAGGTAAAGTTGGGTCTAAGGTGAGGGAAAGCGATCCGGCATTGCTCACTGGTGTATCAGTACCTACCATAAGGTGCTGATACGGAAGGACGGCCTGTGGCTTGTTTTGTTCACAGATTCAATACTACAACAAGTTCCACAGGAATATAGGTCCTGTATCCTCCTTTGATCTTTCTCCTTTCACATTTAATTTGCAGTAGTTGAAAGTTTTGTCTATGTAGTTCATTGGTCTTTTTCCACGCACCGCATTTTCTTTCCTTTTCTCGTTTCACAGTTGTGCCTACCTGTATTTTACTCTCTTATGCTGTGAGATTTCTTCGGTTTTGTTGTGGTTGTTGGAGGTTTTCTTTATTTGTTTGGCGTTTTAAGATTGCTAGCAGCTTTCCTTAGTGGCTGCAGGGGAAGCAACGTGAGAAGATGAAGGCAGCAGCCTGCCACGGTGTGTTTGCTGAAAGCCATTGTGGTTTTTTTTCCTATTCAGACACCCACGGTCTTGCATGTTGGCTCCAAACCAGCAGTCCTAGCAGCCAGTTGCTGCTGCACAGACTAAAGAGGGAGACATTAACTGCCATATACTGCGCCTTCCTAATCGCGTTGTAGACATCACCCAAAGCCCATTGAAGTCAGCTCCTACTAACTTCATTGGTCTTTAGGGTACACGGCAAGGTTTTCACACCCAATAGCAAGAGATGGTGTACATATGCCCCCTACAAATTCAGTCTCACCTTTCCCTTCCCCTTCCCAAAATGAGGGAGACGCTGCAGGCCTTGCTGCTTGTTAAAGTGCTGGGTTAACATTCTGCGGTAATTTGTTTGGCCTGAAAGGCAGCTGTAGTAAATGTGTTAGTGGGAACATGCTCCTTTTATTCCCTTCCTCCCTAATGCCTCTGTAAAGCTGTGGTTTGCACAGACTTTAATTAGAAAAGAGGAATTTTGCATGCTTTCCAGCTGGGCTTTCTTGGATTTAATTGTCATTTTAGCTTTTATTTTTATTGATTTTGTAGCAAAACAAATTGGTATAATCCTCCAAGCCAAAATAGATATAATCCTCCAAGCCAGCAGGGAATGTACTAATGGAAAGAGAGTTATGATAAAAATAACCCACTTCACCCTGGCAAATATCTCCATCATTCAACAGAAGCTACCTGCTGTTGTGAAGACCAAAATCCCTTATTTCCACAGCACTGTTTTGATTTCATGAGTTTCAGAGTTTTCTAAAACTGATTGAATGACACATTGTATTTATTTTTTATTTATTTTTTAAAAAGGTAATAACACTGGTTTCAGTCCAGACTCCAGGGTCATTGCTGACTGCCACAGACTTCAGCAAGAACTGGGCTTAGCTGTTTTCTTCATTCTCAGACATTAAAAATCCCCCTTCTCCCAGATGGTCACTGGGCTTGAATATCAAGCTACATCTGCAGAAGAGGCTTATGTCTGCTTCCATGGCCCATCCGGTAAGAATGAATGGGCTTCATTAAGGAACATCATCTGACAGGTGACATGCCAAAGCCATGACACATAGATTACTTGTGCCCGATGTCAATTCTCTACACTGCCAGTTCAAATACGTATCCTCCTCAGGATGGGGGTGATGTGCATTGACACCTGGCATATGGCAACAAAGCTTCTGCAGTCCCAAGGAAGGAAAGGTGAAAAAGCATATGTCAGCTATGGTGGAAGTAAATCAAAACTATTGGGAGAAGACATTGTAGCACTGACAAAAAGGAAATAAACCTGTTTTTCTAGTGTGGATGAGAGACATAGCTTTAGGCACAGTGGGTAAGATCTTGCTTAACAAAATTTTCCCCTGCAGTGAGGCTTAGGCAGAATTTGGGCATCTAGGCCCCAGACAGCTTTCCAAACCACCCAAAATGCACTCCTTTAACATTTGTGTTTACATCATGGGTGTACACACACACATACACACACAGTCATCTGTCTATCTGTCTTGCAGCCCTGGGTGCCTGATAGTCCAAGTCCATGTGAAGAGTGCCCACTGTCCCAACAGCCCAAAGCCTGTAGACTGATCTTCTGGGTGTGGGACCTGAGTCTGCTTTGGATGCCTAGACTAGACTAGATCCTAAATTCTAGGTATTGTACTACCTGCTGCTGCCAGTGCAGGAACTGATGAGACCTGAATTTTTGTTTAGGAAGGCCAATATTTTCTTTACAGTCCCAGAGAATTACTAAGAACCAAAGGCCCTTGCTATTAGTACTAGCATTGGTTAGGGCTTGGACATCACAGGCTCATTGTTAGAGCTTGAAAGACATGATGTTGGAAATGCTGAATAGCTTCTGACCTGTGGCCAAGGTGAGAGCGGTTCAGGGACTCTATACCATTGTTATGCCCAAAGAGAAGGTTGGGAATAGGAAGAGGATGATGGACAGAAAAAAGTTAAAATGTAATATTGATGCTGGACCCTCTATGGCCTGCAGGCCTACTACAAGACCTGCCGCCGGCAGTGTAAATGATGTGTTCAGCCTTAGAAAAGGTTTGGAGTTAAGGCAACGACAGGTGTCAAAATTACAGTTTAAGCTACCATAAACTGATGACGTAAGTTTGTTGACCAATCATAAATCTTAGTATGGTTGGAAGGCATTATTTCCAGGAACAACAAATTACTTGCATTTACATGTCTGGTGGAAAAGTCACACGTGCGATACTGGTAATGCTGGAGTTAGATGGTGTTTGAATTAGAGCTTAGATTAGTTTAGCATTAGGGGTGACAGGGCCAGAAAACTTTCTGATAGGTTTTGCAAGGCCTGCAGAGTTAAGGCGATGATGGACAGTGAATAATACAAGTGACTTTTGGTCGATTCCAAGATGTGCTATGACTAAGACTGGAGCTGGGGCTACACTAGCATCACCATGAGCTTCTGAACAGTAAAAGTCTGAAGAAGGAGGCTTGTTGGCAGATCATGCCAATGGGATGAACGACTTAGGTTTTTGGAGATGGCTGTCACTGGTCTCTAATACTAAAAGTGGATTTTGATTTGTGACTAGATTAGGCTCTGGGCTACGGAAGCTTAAAAGCTAGGTTTAAAGCTGGATTAGCATGGGAAATGGAAGGTTAGCAAAGCTAGGATGAGGTTTGGCAGAGGCAG
>VYZW01044834.1:3233-35541 GCA_013401315.1 Balaeniceps rex | reverse complement strand
TGAGGTTTGGCAGAGGCAGATTAAATGGTGTTAACAGTAGTCACTGGAGTGTTAAAGATCAGGTCAGAGAATGCATTTAAGAGCACATGCGGCAATAAAAGGGCTGAGGAGCTAGATTCGCCACTGGGTTTTCCAGTGACAGTTGAAGTTTGTGTTGGGTTAGTTTAATGAAAGGTCAGGCTCATATATTTAAATTTAAAGTTGGGACTAGAGGCAGAATTTTTAATGGCAAAGGCAGAAGATAGAGGGTTATTTCTGGACTCTACATTGTCCATCAGAATGTCTGGCTGTGATAAAATTTTATGATATAATGTTACTTTCATTTTTTGCAAGGATTGCTAGCCTCTGATGTTAGAGGAAAGGTTAGATTTAGCTTTAAAAGGAAAGGTTTAGGACAGCAGAAATTGAAGAATACAGTTTATAGCTTGCTCCCAGGAGAAGTGATGGAGTGCAGTGAGATTCTTTCAAGGTGAGTGACTTCACAGGAAGTCACTGCAGGGTGGTGTTAGGTTTTGGGAGAACAAGGGTCAAGGAGCTGGAATAACTATTGTTACCTGGCCTGGCAGACACTGGCAGGGAAAAATGGTATCTGCTTAGCGTTGATGATAGTCACCAGACTGTTAAGGATAGGTTTGGTTTAGGGTGAAGACTTGCCAGAAGACGGGTTGCTGTCATTAGGTGAATATCTGAAATGCTCTCAGTCCCAGGCGGCCAGAATGAGGGCTGGGGCTAGCAAGGGGCAAAGGACAGGCAGACCAAAGATGCTGCTCTATAGTGCTAAGGCATGGGGTAAAGCAGGGCTTAGGGTGTGGGAAAGCAGAAAGCGAAGATCCTGCACTGCCGCCTGAACTAGTAAAAGGTGCTGGTAAAAGGGAGAATGGCAAGTGTTTTGATTTCCACTGTGTCAAAGGAGCGGTATGCTAATGTTGGTTAGAGTTGGCTAGGCTGAGAATATTTTACTGATGAGTTTTATTGCTGCATCTGACACATCACATGGCTAGGAGGAATAATATAGTTAGAAGTTGGTCAGAAATCAAGGTTTATGGATAATTTTGTGGTTATTAAGGATCATGTGTTTATGATATTAGCCTAGGATACAGTTCTGGGACCGAATTCTCTGAAGAGGCAATTTCATTGCCTGATCCTGAAAGGCAAATCCTAGGCAGGGCAAAGAGGCTGATGGTTATTTGGGACTTCTTTATTGTCTTTGACTATTATGGATAAGCTTAGGGCTAGGGCATTGTCAGAGGTACAGTTATACTCACAGTTAACAGAAAGGGGCTCAAGAGTTAGGTTTCCATCCACGATGCAGCAAGCACGATGGAGCAAAGCTGGGTGATAAATGTTGATGACAGTGAGACAAATAAACACCCAGAGTCTGACAGAGGCCACTGGACTGTGATATGAAGGCCACCTGGATAAAATGAGGACTAATTGCAGCAGGGTCAGCTGGTGTAGGAATAATTTTGCATCTGTTAGAGTCACTGAACTAGAGCTTTGAAGTTAGTTTTAACATCTGGAAAAAGGCTAGGATTCAGTTTTATTGTTGGTAGGTGTTGCTAGAGCATTCATTGGGGTTAGGAATAGGCTCATGACAACTGAAGTTGAAAAGCAAGATGTTTCGATGTGTACTGAGTCCCTCAGACTATGCAAAGGCTGTAATCCCAAATAACACCTCCCCTGAGTCTAATTGTTGGACCTTGCTAACTAACCCAGTTGACCCCTCCCACCCCCTATCCTGACTCTGACTGGAGTCTAAAGATTCATTAAATCTTTACCCAGGGTGTTCAGAGACTTACTGTAAGCCTTGAAGTATTGAGGCTTTTGAAAAGATCTTAGACCAACAAGTCTGAGAAGGTTTTTTTTTTTATTATTATTATTATTTTTGGCTGAATTCTGGAAGGCTGGTTGAGCTATGACAGCAGCTTTTTTTTCCAATAGTGTTTCAAAGATACTGGGCATTAAGCCTTCAATGATTTATGGCTACATTTCTTATTTCAGTCCATGGAGATTATAACACTGCATTTTTATGGGATCATTTGAAACTAGTACTGCTGTCACCAGGCATGGGAAACATGTCTTGATTTTTATGGGATTTAGGTCAGTATTCAGGATAAAAGGACTTGAAGAGCAATTTCCTTGGTGACTCCTCATAAATTTTGGCAACATAACAAATGGAATAGTGTTGGGCTTGAATTTGTTAGGTAAACCAAACAGTAATGTTGCAATATTAGAAAATGGGGAAACAGGGTTAAATAACATGGTACTTAGCCAGATTAGGGTCTATAGCTGAAGGCTGTGGTTAAGGACATATTTTGAGAGAGTATACACAGAAAAGCAATTCTGACTGTTCAAAGTTGTTCAGCCCATTAGGGCGGGCCAGGGGGGTAGTTTCCTATGGCTCATAATAGAAGCACTATTTTAGGATAAGGCAGATTTTAGATTCACATTTAGACTTGACTTTGTTTAAACAGGATACATCAATGTTTTTTGCAGCATTATCCAGTCCCCTAGGCTAAGGTGAAGGGCCAGTGGTGGCAAGGATGAACGATGTTTTGGTAACTTGGCACTGACTGTAATCTGTGGTTGTGCAGTTGAGTTTTGATTTGGAGCTTAGGTTTGAGGTATGCTACTAACCCTTGATGGCATCATGTCACATACTGCCATGATGATCTTGAAGGATAAGCTCTTGAATGCTACCCCTAAACCTAACATTAACCACTGTCCAGTGGAACTAAAGGCCTGGGCTGTTAAAGCTATACCATTTACTCTTAAAATTTCTCTTGCCCTTATCGCTCATTCCCTCCCCTCCTGCAAAGTCTAAAAATCAGGCTAGCTGTTACACCTTGCTGTCCTAAACTTAATCCTAATCCCAAAGATGAGTCAATCACAAGATCCCTACAGATCTCCATCTGCTGCAGGGCCACCCATCAGCCATTCTTCCCTTCTGGCACCAGACTTCACTCTGGCTTTACAGGACTTCCTTCACCCATTAGTTGTCTGATATTGTTAATCTCAATACTAACCCCAACCCTAAACCTAAACCTAACCCATCTCACATATACAATAGGTCCATGTGTGCTGTGCTTTCATATCAGGATTTTATATCAAAGCTAGATTTTTGACACTCATTTATTATTACCCCTTTTTCTCCTTCCCCACCTGTGGTAATGTGGGATAGACAGTCAAAACCAGATTGTGGCCAAACCCTGAATATAGATGAACAGAAGTCCAGGATGTCCTGATCTGTAACAAAAAAAAAAAAGTTCAGAAATAGCCTCAGAGCCTTCTACCTTTCTTATAAATTAGAAGTCAGGAAAACTCCTGGCCCCTCTTTAAGCTCCAGTGACATTTCAGTGTCTAGTTGTCTTGGAAACTTTTCTGATACTTTCTTTCTGCCTCATAAAAAAAAAAAAAAAGGATTGGATGTTGTGGCAGACACAGAGTCCAGCTTGTGAGAAACAACTCAGTAGCCACATGGATGCAAATGTGACATGCAGTGCAGAAGCCCCAGCATCCCACATTAGCTCCAGGTAATACAGTGAAGGGCAGGATGGGGAGAAGAAAGGATGAGGAGAAACAGAAACCTTCTGAATCTTATTGGTTCATTGACACTTGGATGTTTAAGCTCTGCTCCATATTATGTTCATATCCAAAAAAGCCAGGTGAAGCCAGTGGGCATTTCCATAGTGCAATAGCTCGAACAAGGCTAGTCACATTATTTTGGAAATGTTATTCTTTCTCCCATGATGGAAAGGGGACAGAAGCTTTGAAAGAGAAGCTACATAAACCTTGCTGCACATCTTGCTCAGATGTATTATTCCAGCCAATGTTAGATGGCTGCAATTAACAGCATGGTCCTTGCTGTACACAATTTAATTCATACTTGGGAAGTGCAGAGGATGAAGAGAGACAAAATGATGCTAAACCATGTTAAAGATAAGAGGATTTTAGATGAGGGTTGGTGCAAAGCCTAGGTTAGATTCCCTAAAACAAACAGTCTTTCCAAAGAGAATACATGAAAACTTCCTGTCTGTCCCCTCTCTGTAACAGCTGAGTCTTGGACCCCACCAAAGCTCTGTTGGCTTCTTTGTATTACACCACTTCAAAAAGCCTCACTTCCTTATTCTGCATGTATAACCAACATCATAACTTTGCTTTCCATACTCCTTCCCTAACATATAATTTGCACTGCAAAGATCTATCTATAGTCAGTTACTTAAGACCAAAGCAGGAATAGATTTGGGGATCCTGCTGTAAGCATCCTGTGAGTTAATGCCTAAGAAAGCTCTTTGACTTCCAACTGAAGGGGAAGCAATTCAAGGATGTAAATAAAGTTGTGGTGCGTTTGTGCTGCTGCTATTATTTAGACTAGGTACTTGTTTCTCAGGTGAATAAGAAGTTGAATCATTGTTCACATGGCCTAATGACAGCTGGGAAAAAGCCTAGGGCTCCAAACATCTCTTACAACAAAGAGCCGGTTCCTGCAACCCCGCTGTGAAGAGAGAGTGAGAGAGCTCAGCAATGGTAAGGCAACTTGCTGACCCATGTGGAAGTTGCTTCCAACGACAGTGATCCAGACTACAGAAGGAAAAAAGCCCTACACTGGATACTTCATTGTTGAATATTTCCCAAATATGATAAATCAATAAATGTATGGCTTAGTAAAACAAGATTTCATCTTCCTTATCTACTTGTTTGGGACAAATGACTGCTGCATAGCTAATGTGGAGAATATTCAAGAAAAAGCTGCTTAAGTACTCTCGCTCCAGACTGATATATGACTTTTAAAAGCCCAGTGGGAGTCCCTGTGGATTGGAGACCCGGTGGATGGCACTGGCTGGAGTGGTACCCTTTGGTTACCAAAAGAATACGTATGGTACCAAAGGGAGACTGCTTTTCTGTGTACTGTATCTTTCAAATGAAAATGATCACTGCACGCTGTAAATGTAATACAGGACGCATATCAGTTCTTACTCCAGTTCATATGCAGAAGGGTTCCAGGTGGGTATCTTCTCTCCCTAAAGACGCTTTGCATCTTCTTTTTGTTTGCTAACTTTATGACTTTGAAACAAAAGCTGTGTTTTGTTCTGCACATCTACGGTGGGGGATAATATTGCTTGTGAAACGGAGAGCCAGAGGAAATCTCTCTGGAGGACAAGACATCCTCCTCCCCCCTTGCGGTACAGGGTGTACCTCCTTTCCGTCATGGACTCTGCGTGCTAATGCATGTGGATGGTAAGGGGTGCTGTTGGTACAGTGATAAACTGTGCCTGCGCACAGTTCATGTGTACCTGGTTCATGGAAGTCTGTGCCTTCCTCGGGGAAGCCGGGAGGCACAAGCCGTACACCCCCACACACACCCCAACATCTCCCTGCTACCTAAGACAAAAGCACTTTATAGACAACTTGTAGTGCCTTTTTCTACTGGTGGTTTTAAACTGTTGCACACCACCTCAGCTACTGCATGGTGGGAAGCCAAATAAATCATTATACAATTAATGTAAGTCTGACACTCATGGGAGAAACTGTGTAATTAATTGTGACTAATGCAACTGTTACACTACAGAGGAGAAATTAGGAATGTTTTGCCACTTATTGTAAAGAATTACCAGAAGGCAGCTTATTACCATACTAACTACTGTCATTTAGTCATCAAGTCACAAACTGTCTGCAGTCTGGTTTAGACATTTTCCGCTCTAATGCACCAATCCCACTATGCAGACACCAAATACTGTTTTGAAATTACTTAGATGAAATTCTTCAAAACTCCACAGATGACATTATCATTGAGGACTCAGTCCAACATAGTTCTCTCAAGATGAGTTATTAATTTAATGACATTTTCCATGACTGGGAGAACTGACTGGAGCTATTAACCATTTTATAATAGGGACACTTTCAGAAATGGGCACATTTCCTGTGTATGAGCAGGCATTATCCGCACCCCAGCTTTTCTGGACTTACTGTTATATGGATACTTCGATGAAGACATGGATATTTAAGCACGTCCCCAGAAAACTTCTCACTCAGATGTATTACTTTAGCTGACCTTCAAATGAAGTTTATTGGTATGTACACTAATGATAGCATGGCTGAAGATGATAGTAGCTGATGAGAAAGGGTACATCTCTGTAATGAGTGATGAGTAAACATGGGGTCAACCCATCAGCTCTCCAAAACAGCTGAGGGGGAAAAAAAAAGAGGGAGAAAAACTAGGAGGCCAGTGCGCGCCAATATGCACGGCTGGAGGTGGGAGCTGAGAGCATTGCTGTGTGCCCCCCTGCGCTCCTCCAGGGACATCCCGGTCCGCTCCTGCTAGTGGAAAAGCTTCTGTTGGTCGATAACATTTGTTTGTTGCTCCCCTGGCTATGCTGCTTCCCTTGCTGAAGGGCCTAACAATATTCAAACGTCTTCTGATATGGGAAATATTAGAGAAGGCAGAAGTCTGTAAATGAACAAAGCCTTACAAGACAAGAGCAGTGGGACTCAGTCTTAATGTTTCCGCTTAATCATCGTGGTATCTTATTGTATCTAGTTATTACAGGGTGTCAATGGATGTCTGCCACAGAGAACTCTAGTTATGCAAGCATGAATATGCTATTACAGTTTTAAAAAACACTTACTGTGTGTGTTTTCTTTGTGTTTTTATAAGACCATTTCTCCTCCTCCCTCCACACAAAGTCCTATGCAGATGGAGACCCAGGGAGTCATCTGGCCTGCAACAGGACATAATTTCTCATGTGTATCTTCAGCTGCTTGTCCAAATCCACTACTCTGATTAGTAGTGCTTGAAATCTATATCCTGATACACAGGACGCAATTTAGTTGCCAAAACATGGGCCTCAAGGGGTCCCTGCCTGGCACCCAGCTCTTTCTCCATGGGGACATGGGTGTCCCGCATGCCGTATGTCATGTCTCCCCATTTCATGCCACAAAATGCTGGATACCTTGGCTCATCTCCAACAGCACCAGTCATCTGCATGTAGGCAATAGACTCTCACCAAAAGTTTGGTGTCCCTGGGCAGGTAATATTGTGGCCACGAGCAGCAGATGCTGCTGGGATCACAGCCCAGCCATGCTGGGTACCTCTGCCACTCGTGGAGGTGAGACCCAGCCTCCTTGGATGGCCATGCTTGCCAGGATCCACAGCCTTGCCTCACGCTGCCTTCAAAATGTTGTTTGCATGCCAGGCAGCCCCAGCTCCCCCTGACCAGCTGTGCTTCCCCACCGAGGGCACCAGGACCAGGGGCCAGGCAGAACAGGGCCCCATCATCTGTGTGCCCTGTTGTCTGTGTGCTGATTACACAAGAGCACTTCAAACTGTTTTCCTGCATATGTCTGTGTTGCACACAATCAAAACCAAAGCATCATCATTATAATAGATGTTAACAAAATAAATAAGTAAAATAAACCAATTAGCAATAGTGTAGTTAGAGTTGTGATGGTCTAAGGGCAAAGGTAAATCTTTTCAGACCAATTCCTTTAAAAGCAATGGCAATACAGTTACATGGATATTTAAAAAATATCCTATGACTTTATTTTTCAGAATCTTAAATATGCCTTTACCACGGGTTGCAATTTTGCTATTGGGTGAACTTCCTGTTATAAAAGTTTCCTGTCATTTTTCTCAAGTCCAGTAGTTCATTCTCATGTGCATTTTCTATTTTCCTTACCATGACTTCATGCTTGCACATTGTTGAGGAAAATATCCAATATTAACAAAATTTTCATGCCCCTAGCTGTGCATATCAGATATTACTTCTACTAGACATGGAATACATGTCTACCATTGCATGCTACCAATGATCTATGGTCTGTCTGATCCCTCAGGATCAAAGGACTTTTAATACTTTTTTGAGTTTGTGTAACACCTGATCTACCTCTCAGGAATATTAAGGAGCCAGGAATGGGTGAGACATTTGTCTCTCCATTTTCAAATTAAGTTCATGTAATGACTGTTTGGATTTTTTCAAAGAGATCAGTATATAAACAATTAATTATGCTTAGCACTTAGATGCACAGTGATGTGATGAGCGGTGCATGTGATTTCCAATATTTGTCATTAAAAATTAAATTAATTTGAGTTCTTTGTTATTACATATGAGTGAGTCACTGACAAGTTAATTAATCTAGCCCAAAGTTTCACAAAGTTTGTTCTTCTCTCTGTCTCCTTTTCTTTATCCTCAGCTCTGGATAAAGTTACTTCAAGGTGTTTTCTCTGAAGTCATTAAGACTTTTCGCAGGCATAGTTTTGTGATGACAAAGACCTGCAGTCAAGAAACACTGACATTACAGTTTGCAGTCATTGTTATTTACCATCTTTGCTGTAGGCCTGGTGAAAGCAGCTCCTAAAAATGATAGCAGTTGTTGTTACAAAAGTCAGTGACATATCTCACAGGGAACTGCCTAGAAAAACTCTCCCTCTGATCCTGATAATATAAATCAACCTGATAATCAATGTCAAGGATGACTGTCAGCCACAAACTAGCACATAAGGGAAAGAAAGGCTTCTCAGGGAAAAAAAAAGTTGAGATAGAAAATTTAACTAATCTTGGACCTTGGGCTAATACCTAAGGACAGTTATTGACAAGACTAAGGTCAGGCATCTTGAGTAGAAAATATTGGGAAATGCGGCTTTTATTGCTGATGTCAAATCCTGTTTTTTCTTTAGGGAATAAGCAGATTTTCACAGACAGTTAAAACTGCATGATAGCTAAAATGTGGGAAGTAGCAAAGTTTTTGTTTATATTACCGTGGGTTACGTGATGGTCTTATTACTAGTTATATAATAAAATAATGAAGTGATATTGCTTTATTTATGTTTAGTTGTCAAGGAGAAGGAACTATACTCTCCAAACTATCCGGCATGCCTCCCAGCCTTTGTGATTAACAAAGCCAATTCCCATGCTCAAGATTTGTGTAAGCACCTCACCACCTGTATTACAAAATCTCACGCTGTAAAAAATTCCCTTATGAAACAATTTCCATTAAGAAATATATTCTCCCTCATTTCCAAAGTGATTGCGTAGCTGTAACGAGCACAGGTTGCAACCTTTGTTCTGCACCTCGTGCACTGTTTCTGCTCCAGAAGGTTTTCACTTCCAGTTGTGTTGCTGTTTGTGGCTTGTGAGCTAGATAACTCCATAGCAGCACAGATTAGCCCGCTCCTTTCTCATCTCTCAATATTATAAAAATTAATATCCTTCCATATCCTTCCTATCCATCCTCTTTTTTACAAGAGCACTGTTACCCCATTAATATCCTTCCATAATAATAATGCTGTTCCTTGCTTTGCAGTACTGTGAAAGATTTATGGTGAATCTCAAACAGAGATTCATCCAGATGTAGGACAGCAGATATCTCCAGGCAAGAAGTCACAAAGGGTGAAAAAATACAAAGAAGAAATTATGGCATTTTTCACAATGTAGCTAATAAACAGATGGTAAAAGCTTGAGCTTTGAAACTTGTATTTCTGTGCCATTATCTGAAATCAAATGGCTGATGCTTGTATATGCCTGTATTTTCATATTATGAGTCTGCCAACTGGGCAATGTCAAGAAGACATTGAACCAATTACTTATCTGTGTAAACCATGAAAGGCAACAGCTGCCTGGTATTCAGAATAATGCGGTGAACAGGAGTCTAGTCTAGGAACCAGGGATCCGTGGGCAGGTGGTTAGAGGCAGCAAATAACTACAGCTCCATTGGTGTGCTCGTTTTGGCTGGGATAGAGTTAATTTTCTTCATAGTAGATAGTCTGGGGCTGTTCTGGATTTGTGCTGAAAACAGTGTTGATAACACAGGGATGTTTTCATTACTGCTGAGCAGTGCTTGCACAGAGTCAAAGCCTTTTCTGCTTCTCACCCCACTCCACCAGCGAGTAGGCTGGGGGTGCACAAGAAGTTGGGAGGAGATACAGCTGGGACAGCTGACCCCAACTGACCAAAGGGATATCCTGTACCATATGACATCATGCTCAGCGTATAAATCTGGGGGAAGAAGAACAAAGGGGGGGACGTTCAGAGTGATGGCGTTTGTCTTCCCAAGTAACCATTACACGTGATGGAGCCCTGCTTTCCTGGAGATGGCTGAGCACCTGCCTGCCTGATGGGAAGCAGTGAATGAATTCCTTGTGTTGCTTTGCTTGCGTGCACAGCTTTTGCTTTACCTATTAAACTGTCTTTATCTCAACCCAGAAGTTTTCTCACTTTTACTCTTCCTATTCTCTCCCCCATCCCACTGGGGGGGGAGTGAGCGAGTGGCTTAGTGGCTGCAAGTGTCCATCTCCTAGAGACTGTTCCTGCCTCTTCCTTTGGTCTGGGACAAGGGATGTCCCATCTCATCCACAAGCCACAGTTCCTTCGACTCGAGTTCACACTGGAGTTCCAGCCTGTCCAGTACAACAGCACAGAACCAGCAGCGATGCTCTGGCCATCTGCCAGCCCAGGCGCATCGCCATTGCTGTTATCAAAATGTTCCCAGGCACAGTAGAATAAGATGATATGCAGCCAGAACCAGCACATATGTGTAAAGATACCTAATCAAGGAGAGCAGAAGCTGATGTTAGGTGTCTTTAACATGCTTTCTGCTGTGGCGCAGTTAAGTCAGTAAGCCTAGATTTTACTTCCTGCCACATTTTTACTCAGTGTTTGAAGACTGCATTATTGCAACAGTACATAATTTTGCAGAGTTCCTACATTTTTAAGTTTTGAATTTATTTTCATCTTAAAGATTTTAGAATATCATAAAAAAACCTTGCACAACTATTGTTCTCTCATTTCAAGGTTAGATAGATTTTGTGCTACTTTATCACCCACCAGTCATCTACACATCCTTCATGCCAACAGGACAGTGGACAAGACTGGCATTATCAGAAAAGGTTGGGAGATTCACCTCCACTTATGGATAGAAAATGGACTTGAGCTTTAAATTACGCTCCTACTTCAAGCTTGTGAATCTAAAAATCAGCAAGAGCTCACCACAGTGCTTTCACTATCAAGCTGCTGGCAAAGACTTTGGAGATGTTTCTCCTCTGTTTTTGTACTACAGAGCTGGAGATAGATACTCTTGGTATGACAAAGGAACTTGGTCTCTCTGGTGCCCCATGAATCTGGGGGCCCTCCTTTGTAGACCTTGACAACTTGAAATAAACCTTCCTCTGACCATATTGACTGACTAGACTAAATGCTCACAATTTCTCATTGTGGGAAGACCTGACTTCACCGTCTGTTACAAATGTGTTTCCTAAAAGAGAGGAATTCTTATGAAGTTTCAATCGATTAAAGTTTCGCACTTTTCAAAAGGTTTCAAAAAAGTCTAGTGACAAAGGTGATATCCGGGAAAGGTGGGAGCTGGAACACAGAGATGAAATAACCTCAGCAAGGTCTCACAAGGAGACGTGGTAACAGATGCAGAGGTTCCTGATGTGCAGCCCTCTGGTCTGATCTCTTGATGACATTGCCTTCATCTTTTTTGACCCAATGTAATTTTCAAAGTGCCCTATGAGTTCCTTCTCTTCTAAAATGGAAAACTACCATATCCTACACAAATCAATTAAAATTAAGACAGGAACACAAGACAAAGCCTTACTGATACCCAGTGTCTATTCTTTTTTACAAGAGCACTGTTACCTCATGCCCAATGAGTTTTTCCTCAGTTTTCCCCTGTTATTTTTCAAAGTGGTGTGTAAAACTATCCTAACTATTTGTCTGAGTAGTGTTGCCCCAACATATAATGCTGTCTGGGCTAGTAATGTCAACTGCATATTTTTATTGGCAGTCCAGACCTTATATCAGTGGCAAATGAGAGCTTTCTAAACCATTTCTTTCCTAAACTTTCTCTAATTCTGCACATAATTATGCATGCGTAAAGTGTTTAGTCATTTTCTATATTTCCACACATGTAGCGTATAGGGTACCTGGACTACTCTTTTCCCCCAGTTTTCACAGCCAGCGGGGGTTATACACATGCCCGTGTGATAACAAGAAGTTTATTCTATAGCCCCCTTTCCCTTGTTGGCATCCCTTTTTCTCATATTATTCATCTCTGATTTTGTATTTGATAACTTGCATCAAAACCAGTACTTTTAAAAGGCTGTGAGATGTGTGAAGTATGAGTTATATCCATCAGGATATGGAATTTTCCACAATTTTATCTGAAAAACTAAGAAAATGGAAGGGTATGACATGATTTACATCACTTTACTCCTTTTGAAGCCCTATTTTAGGAGAGTGTTAACTCCTTTAGCCACTAGCTTGTTAATAGCTCCTGTTATCTGTGATGTCTGCCTGAGCAAAACGTGGACACCAAAGAAAAGCAATAAGCTATCAGACTTAGTTGTGTAAACACAAGTCACAGTCTGTCAGCCAGCCACTACAAATAATGAAGGATCATTAAAACGATCATTAAAAGTATCATTACAAACAAGCTCAAGTAAGCACCACATTTGCACCTTTATGTTAAAATTCAAGTTTAAAATATTCTTCTTATCCAATAGATACTTTCCATGTCTTTTTTATGGATTTAATTCTTGTGTCAGTGGCAAATATTTCTAAACAGAAAATTAAATACACTTTGCTTTCACTCATCAACGTCAAATTCTGCCACATTATAAGTATCAGCAAGGGAATGACTGTCCTTGTCCCCACTGCGTTTGACACAGTTGTCATTTGCGGTGCTTCCCCCGTGCACACACACACACCCCTTTTATATTTCTTTTCCTTTCTTCTTTCGCCATCAACTCTGAGCCCAGCAGCTGCTTTTAGCAGTGCTTTTAATGGCTCCTTTGAAGTCTGACACTTCTATTATAAGAGCTAAATTGGGAGCCATTTAACACCCCCTATTTCATTTTCACTATAAAAAAATGTGTTAAATGCAGGGAAGCGCCAGTGAAAGCCGTATCCAGACCCACAGGGGACTGATTTTATTGATGGCTGCTTTGTGAGGTGTCAGTTCAGTGCGCCGTCTCCCTCCTGACCCATCTGGGGGATGCAGGAGGTGGCTTTGGCTGTATCCATTGCCTTCCTGCAGCTTCTGCTGCCCTAGCTGCTCTACTGTGTTTTATCCGCATTAATAGTAAAAATATTTTCCAGTTAAACTTGTTTCATCCCAGGTGGCCTAGCACACTGCTTGTGACTTCTTCCCTGTCTCAGACTGCTTCCCACAGCATCCTTCTGCCTGCAGTGAAATGTCCTCCTCTGAGCAGCCGGGCTCTGCACCTCGCTCGGACGCTGGCGTCAAACCTGAGGAGAGACTGCTGCAGTCCAGCACCGTACAGAAAACAGCTCTTCAATTGACAGGTTTTCTGTGTTCAGTTCAAATATTTGATGCTCAGTGTTTCCCAGTAAATCCTCACTTTAGGGGGGGAAATTAATGACTATAGTGATAATCCTGCAACTGCCTTATCCAGAGAATGGTAATGGGACTGTAAATGGAAAACAAAAGCAATGCCAAAAATATATTGAGTGGTCACTAATTTCACCAAAAAGTGCTATGAGCCAGAACTTTTATTATTACAGCAAGCAAGAGGAAAAACCTCACTGAGGAGTCATGAAGATTTTTAAAACACCGGTAAGTAGCTGGATATCTCTCAGCAGGAGCAAGATCTTCTGAAGCCTAGCTCAAAAGGAAGTCTGTCTAGCAAAGATTAAAGATTGCCAGGTAGCAGCAAATAGCTGACAAGGACCATAGAAGTCATTCCTAAAGAAAATGAACCTTATGTTCCTGAACTTCTAAGCGATAAAGAATCCACTAGAAGAGTAATGTGAAATAACTTCCAAGTATCAGTGCAAAGGACCCTGCTGTAATTTTCCCATAATTTGCCAGGCTTAGACAGGGTCATATGCTGTTATAAACACTTCTGTTTAAGAAACAGCCTTGAACACAACCTTTAAGGGAAAAATACGCAAGGAGGTAGAGGAAATCATAGCTTGTGTTCAGTTTGGTTTTAGCTGGATACACTCTTCTAAAAGTATCACACTTGCCAACCAAGGGCAAAACATCACAGGACAATCAGAGCGAGAAAAGCTGTGAGCCTGTTTAGGCTGCAGAAGCAAGATAGACTCGATTATGTCATGTCTTTCTAAATCAGGTTTGGTCAAAATACAACCTCCTGCTGTTGAAAGATACATTTGGGCAAACCCCCCTGGTGAGAATATTCTCTAGAGAGTAAAGCAACCTGCTTGATCAAGTTCCAGGCTGGGAAAAGGTCATGGATTTTAAATTGCAAAAACCACCAGCAAAGTGCAGCTAAAATGCAGCACACATGATATATACATATCTCCAAAGCATATGGAATCACAGAAGAAGAAAAAAAAAGACATGTGTCCTTCAGCTGGCAGAAAAAAAAAATAAGAAGGTACACATGGCATGACTTCCAGCTTCATTCAAAAGGAAGAACTACTATTGCTCTTTCTCTGAGTTTGTACTGATACCAGAGCGACTTTTATGAGATTTGGGTTTTCCGGCTGTGAGACTATTGCTGACTCCTGTCAAATGAAGGTCATACCTTTGCTAGGGAGACATCACACACGTCATCTATCCTGCCCTGACGGCTGTGGGCCTGGGAGGCAGCACTTGAAATCCTTCCCAAAGATGTCTTGAGCTTTCTTGCTTTTCTGAAGCAACAGAGAAAAGCTCACATATCTGTTTCTGCATGTATCTGTTACGTTCACATTCCCTAGTAATTTCTGCTGGTGACAGCGCTAGGATTTGGTGGACTTGGCAGTGTTAGATTAACAGCTGGACTCAATGATCTTAAAGGTCTTTTCCAATCTAAACGATTCTATGATTTTAATCCAGGAAGAGCGAGTAGTGGTGTAATAGCAATGTTACCAAGGGTGAAGCATTGCTGCTCAGTGAAAGTGGCCAGTTATAATACCTGATGTTGGCATCCTAGACTACAAACCTTGCAGAGAAGTTTGGAAGAGGCTGCTCACATCTCCCCAGTACATCCCCAACATACGAAGTCTTCTTACTTCTGTACTAGCGACGGAGCAGGGAGGAGAAGGAGGAAGAAAGACAGAAAACAAATCTTGAAACCTGAGTTCACCGCTCATCTCTGCTGGAGAAGGAAAGCAGAGTGCTTTTCATGCTCTCCCCAGCTTTGTCTCTGCTCATCTTTGAAGGCTTTTGAAGTCTGTATGTGTCTCAGTGCTACACACAGTACAGGGAAGGCCTCTTGACTTGAGCTAATGGTGTAAGGTGAGAATGAGTTGAATTCTTACTAGAAAGCTGCTTGTGTCACAGCAAACAGCAATATGAAGACCATCTTCCTGAAATCTCACAAGCTTGCCAGGACTCTGAGCTCAAAATGTTCTTCAAGCCTACAGGAAAGGCACCAGTGAAGTCATGTTAGTGAGAAAGCCTTCATGTTGCTTTAGTACCATTAATATTACCAGAGACTTACTTTAACCTTCTTAAAGCAACATCCTGAAAAGTCTTTAACACTCTAGCTTGAGCAGTAGTTTTACTATTTCCTCTGCTGATTCTTTTCAGAAGTACTGTACTGACTTTTTAAGAAACTGGCCAAGAGTATTTTCATAGAATAATGAATGCCTTATGAAAGATATAAACTGAATAATCTAATCTCAGGATTAAAAACTTCATCAGAGAAATTCTTTGAGTACACCTGATGCTGCACAGGAAAGAGAAAGGGAGGGTGCGGGATATCCTCTCCCATATTGTTTGAACACACGCAGGGGAAGGTAATTCCCTTTGGCATGAAGAGGGCAGGAAGGACTCCTGTAAGTACCTTGGGAGCTGTGCTAAGGAAAAGCCAGGAGGCCACATGAATATCGCACTCAGAGGCAGACAACAGTGATGGATGTGAATTCTCCCCACCTGCTCTGTCCTGCTCTGAATCAGTAGGGTGGGTGCTGTACCATGGTTGGGTGCTGCTAGCTCTTATGGCCAACTATTCAGAGTCCTTCCAAGGGGTGCTGGCAGATTTACTCATGAAGGCTGACCCAATCTCTCCCCGGCAGCAGAGCCCTGGGAAAAGCAATTCAGTACTCAGAGGTCCTCTGCAGTAGCCCAGGGCTCCCCTAACCCTGTGCCTGGTCTGAATTCTGGCAGCTGCCATAGATCTCTTCAGCTCCTCTCATGCTTTTGACTATCGTTGGCCATGATCACTAATACTCTAAATGCATTTCTACATCTGTATTTAGATTGAAGGTCTAATATAAAATAATAAATTCACTGGTTTATGTATTGGCAGGCAATACTGGTTGTGTTAAGCTCTGGCTGGACTTGCCCTTCATTTTTCAGATTTATTATTTCACTCTGAATTGCTTAGCACACTAAAATCTTAGCCTCGGAGAGAACATACTAGCAAACACTATTTTTAACCTGCATATCTGGGTACTTCTAGAGGACGTAAAATGAGTAACTGCCTTCAGAAACCGGCTTTGTAGCCTATGTGTAAGAGCTGCTGGCGGTCTGTCCTGTGCCTTCCACGTTCTGCAAAACCATATGGAAAGAGCAGTGCTCTTTTCAGTAAACAATGAGCACTACTTTCTTTCCAGCCAATCAACCTTCTTATTTTGACTCTCTCATATAAATTCAATAAGAAAAGACTAAGCCAACATAGAATTAGGAAGTCAAGATGTAAATGCACTGGTTTTATTTGTTATTTTTAATAATGTCTTATTACTCCTGAGCTATAGATTATGGGAAAAATAGGTTGGTTTTCTTGGCTTGGTTGACTGTTTTTCTATATGTTTGCAGTTACTGCTTGGAGCCACCTGTGTCTGATTAGGACTGTCAAGTAACCATAGCATCCAAATACATTCAGATAATAGGATGTGCATGGCTTTATAAATAATGGTGTCAAGTTGTCAGAGAAGAGATCATAACCCCTAGAACTGTATTATTGCCCTTTCTCACTGTTTTGATTTTTATTTTGCCTCCACACTGTTATTAAATTTATATGAACTTGGATGATATTTCAATTCGATGAAAACTTAAATTATAAATGAATTCATGCAGCTGGAAAGAAATCATCTCATATAAGTGTCATGTTTGAAGTATTGAAATAAGGGAATTTGACCACCCTCTCAAGTGAGACAAAGTTATCGAGAGATGTTCAATAGTATTTGTAATACGTACTAATGTGAAGAGACTCTCTGTGGCTCAGACCTTTCTTCATATGGTATTTGAACTTGCTGCATTCTCCTTCCTTGGATTCCACATAACTGGTTTTGGGTTCTCCTATGGAAAGAAAACCCCACACTTGTGCTCATCCCTATGTACCAGACTGACTTACTGACCTAAACTAGCTTTCTAATTCAAAATGAGAATTTACCAGGCTCTTTTCCACTTCTCACTAATTCTTCGTTCCTGTCTCATAGTCCTGCCTGCCCTGCAGAGCTTTAGCTCCTGCCAGCTCTGGGAGCAGACCATGCAGTGGGCAGCGAGCTGTCCATGGCAAGGCAACAAAGCCTGCAGCAGTGTGAAGAAACTCCCTGATTTTTTGTGTATATACAGAGAGGAGAGGAGGGGGATGAGGGAGACAGGCATGGGTTGAAGGCTGGAGTTTAGTGCAGTCCTGACTTCATTGGATTAGTTGTATACAGACCATTGGTCACAAATGTTGCATTGTGCATCATGTACACCATCTGTAACAGTGGAAGTGGGCAACTTTGCTGCCTTCCATGCTTCAGAATTGACTGTTCCCATCACTGATCTCTCCATCAGTTTGATTATCCAAGGACCCATACATCTGGCTTGGTTGCCACTGTCACCCTCTGCATGACCAGGGCAGACTTCTTGTCAATGTCACACTTGTTTTTTTGTAGGGGGAGGAAAGGGAAGGTGCTGCAAGACTGGAGCTGTGGTCATGTCCCAGAGCATGGTCTTTTGCGGACAACAGCTCTGCGGTCGTGGTGGGTTATACCGGGTCTAGACCCTCTGTACGGACTCGCTGCTACTCTCTCACTGCTTGGACCTGGGAGTACCAGCCCAGCACATGCAGGTGCTCCCCGGGTCAGGGTGACACAGTGACAGCCACATCTCTTCCCCGGCACCCTGGGTCCTCTCACTCACAGAGGCACTGTGCTCTTGATGACACAGGAAGGTCACATTAACCTGTCCTGGCACAGGGGCAAAGCACTACAGGGCTGCTTGAGCGTGGTTATAGCATCAAGTGGGAGAATAGTGGCCATTACTGGAGGGAAGGATGTGGAAGAAACACTGAGAAAGACAGATGGATGGATGGATGGGTGGATGGATGGGTGGGATGTTGCTTTATGGCAATCTGTCAGTCTGTCCATTCATAATCCTGCTTCTCAGTTTTCCTCTCTGTTAAATAAGAACAATACCTTTATCTGGAGGGTGGGGGAAAAGAAATCATCCAGAACATTCAACAACTTTACAAGAAGAAGGTTCGATTTGCTATTTTTAAAGTAAATTAATGCCTTTTATGACAGGTGGACACATTCCTTCTTCTTCCAGAAAGCCACTAGCAAAGATTTTATTTTTTGTATATTCATCTTATGTAGTGAGATTTTTTTTTTAAGAGTGACTACAGACATGTAACAACCCGCATTACAGCTTAAGAAATGAGAATATGGAGTGTTCCAAGATTTTGGAGAAGGATGAACAAATCTTCCCAGTTGTCTCAGAGCCTCATGGAAAGCACAAATCTTGCAGCCAAACCTCAGCACCCTCTCACATTCTTACCCATCCTTGCCCCTGTGGGCTTAGGAGGAAATCTCTGGGTTGTGATTGCCCCAGGAGAGGCAGAGGAAGCTGCCATGGTTAAGCCAGGCATCACTGATGGCCCCTTTGTGTGTTGTGAGTTTATCAAAGTAAGGGAAAACAGCCTACCAGTAGTGTTGCACTATTGATTTTAAGAGGTCAGGTAGTAGCAGTAATAATAAAAAAGAACCTAGGTGCTCCAGCCGTATGGTATTCTTCATTTTAAAACCAAGCCAAAAAATGCAGAATGCCAACTCAGTATACTTTACACAAGGGGCGAGTCACTTTGTGTCCACAACCCCAATGGCCAGCCCTCCTGCACTGAGGGGTCCCACCAAACCATCCTTGAATATCACTGCAGGACGAGCCCAGCACATAGTATAAAATACTGGCATTATATCTCAAGATGCAGCATTCGAAATAGTGTCTATGTTGTAAGGAACAGTGGTGTCCTTCTTTTCACGATGGCTCTGCAAATTAAAAGGGCTGCCCTGATGCTGCATACCGCCTTCACATTCTCATTCCAAAGGGCTGAGGATGCCCACAGTGCTAGACACATATTGGAAATCATATCGGTAAGGAATGACAGTGTAAGGTTGTGTGGTACCTGTGACTGGGAGTTTCTATACTGTAACCGAGGCAAAGCAGTTCAGGTAACAACAGGTTTGATGCTGTGGGACTGCATTTGTTGGCAGAAGAATCATAAAATAGGGAGAAACATGCCCAGAATTGTTTACGATGTGAGACACAGGATCTATTTCTCCTGTGTGTGTGGTGCTGATGTGCTCTTGGAGGGATGCACCAGGAATCGGGACCACAGGTCCCCATCAGTGCCTGCAGGAAAGATGGGTCAGCAGCTGGCAGTGGCACGAGGACCCGGGGGCACAGGCAGGCTGGGGGCTGCTGCTCTGCTGAGGTCTGCCTAAAACAGGAGGGATCGGCTTCAGCACATTTACAGCTGTCTGGCCGATGCAAAAAATCCCTTTGGAAGGTGAAGTTCAGACAGAAATCACTAGTTCAAAAGCAGCCACTAATTCAATAGCATATGTTTTTCTGCTGATTGCATCAGGTTTCCCTGTAACACCTGTAATAATACTGGCAGCAACTGTGAATCTCAATGGAAGGTCAGCCTTTATATCCAACCCCTGACCAGCCCTGCTCTGGTATTTCCCTGGGTCATTTTTCTTCTTGGCCATTTTTACCTCCCCAGATTTTTTCCAGGTACTACTTCATCGTCCTGCTAGCTGGGGAGCCGCTGGTCTCAGCCTGCATCCCTGTGTCCGAAAGGGCCTCACCATCAACTGCTCCTTGGGCTGGACATCTCGGCTACTGCTCCTGCTGCGATTCCCTCTCCCCGCGCTGTCTACTGTCACATCCTTTGAAAAGAAAGTATTTTCACCATCACTTAAACCCCCCTGATGCCTTTGAACTTGTCTCATTGCTAAATCCCTGCTGCTAACGGGATTTCTCTCCCTTGTGCTCAGATGGTCCTTGCTGCCTCTCGAAACAGCAGCTCATGCAATAGGGCTTCAACTGCAGGCGCAAGCATGTCGTGAGTGGAGAATCGTGACGATCCCCCAGCATCGCTGTAACCTTCTTATAGTTAAAATGCTGAAGGGACCCATTCCCACCGGCCTCGGCACAGGCTTGCGGGGGAAACACTGAGCACAGACACAACAGAAACCTGATGAAGCTGGTGACACACATTTCTGAGCTGGTCTAGAAAGCTCTCCAGCTGCTTGGGGAGAGGCTGGTTTGCATCTGACAAGAGAGACAAAAGGTCATGTTTTGTGTCTGGTGCACTTTGCATATTTCTGCACCTCTTAGACAGCAGCAAGCCAATGTAAGTCTCAATTATGAGTCTCTTGAAAAGGGATTTGAATGCTTTTCTCATATAATAACAGGTGTCATGGCAAAAGCATATACAGAGCGACTGCCATTTCCCAACTTTTCTTTGCTGAAAGACAATGCCAGAAATCACTGACGTTTATGCTGCAGAGTCTGGTGAAATGGGTAAAAATAAAGTACTTGTGCAAATAGATAGATAGACAGAAAGATAAACAGATAGATAGACAGACAGATGTATGCATATGTGCATGTAGAAACATGAACAGCACGTATGTAACAGCCCAGATGTTACTCTTGATTTCTGGAAAACTAGGAGTTGATATGAGAACAGCAGGGGTTTTTTTGGGATCAGGCAGAGAGGACACTCCTTAGGTGCCAAATGTAAGACAGGGTAAGCGGGATTACTCGGGGGTGCTGAGCACCCCCAGCTCCAGTAGTGACAACGCATGCTGAGATACATCATCCTCCATCCTGGGCCTGAAGTTCTCCATGTGCTGCTCCATCCTGGCACAGGCACCAGCGGTGCTGGTCACAGGCAATGCCGTTTGCAGGAGAAATGGGAACTCCCTCTTGCCTCCTGTCTGCACCGAGAGCACACGGAACATCTGACATGGGAAGAAGTGCGGCGACCTCCTGTGAGTTTGGGGCGGGACGTGCACGCGGTACCTGGCCGTCAGGGACACCTCCAACAGCACGTCCAGGCACGATGGGAACAACGCTGCCTGTCGGTGTCAGTCGCTGAGAGCGGAAGCCTCACCCAAGAGCTGCATGCCTCTGTTGCTGCTGCTCCCCCTCCCCAGCGAGCCCCCGCTGGAGCTGCTGGCAGAGGCCAAGGCTGCTCCTGCCATTCACAGGCACCGTGGGAGGAGCACGGCCCTGTGCTTGTGCAAAGTGTGGGTTGTACAACATGGCTACAGTCTAATACCACAGTTGGTGCATCCCTACCATGGTGCATCCAGCCCTGCCCATGTACATAAGTCTCCTGAAGACAAAGAAAACCAGGTGCTTTCTTACAGTAATCCAATTTTTGTTTCTAACTACAACAAGTTATTATTATTATTCTTTTAATCAACTGAAGTTTGTTGATGATACACAGCTTCATTCACTTGAGTAAACACAAATTCTCCAGCAGCAAAACTCCAGGTAATGCCATCATGGGCCTTGTCACAGTGTGCAGAGACACAACATTATGGCCAGGAGTGGTGCAGTAAATATGGTAAAGAAAATAAATCATGCTGTTTCTACCCCTGTTAAAACATGGAAATTAACTGACTGTGCAAAGCTATCTTGCACAGGCTACATTTTACCCTCAGCTTCTCCTCTCTGAATCTTAATGGTCTGTGCTCTCTCATACCTCCTAAAATAAGGCTGATTGATAGTCTCAAATACTTCACTTACACAGGCAAACAGTACCTGGTTCTAAGTTTATCCCAAGGGGAGGTGGATACCTACAGATACCAACTGCGTTGCTTGCAAGGGTTTGTTTTTATGGATGTTTAAGTCAGGTATAAAACCTATACAAATGCGTACACCATGAAAACAGAAAACAAGAAGTTAAGTTGAGCAGTTACTTCAGAAATCCTAAAAGTCTTCTCTCAGTAAGAAAAAAGGAGTCTATGGGTAAGGGCATATTGTGTTCCAAAAAGCTGAAATCGCACAAAAAACACCCAGAAGATGCTTTCCCTGGGGCAGACACTGTGGCATGGTGAATAAAAGCCGCCGCACAACATGCAGCACCAGGAGGGGAGGGGGACCTCCATTGCCCCGGCACTTCCTGCGCTGCCGGGGAGGACGGAAGGGGACGGCTGCCCTCCAGCCACCTGGACATGCGTCCTGCGTGTCCCTACAGCACAAGGGCCAGCAGGGTCCACGCTCTGCCCGTGTGGAGCCCCCACGTAGGGCATTTTTTCTTTCTTGCTTATTTGCAGCCAGACTTCTGAGCCCCGGCGTCCCCACAGAGGTACGCACAAGCCCTTTACCACAGCCCATGAGTGGCTCAGTCCTTAGGTATTGACTCCCCCAGCTCCTGAAGCAGAGAATTACCAGTCTCCCCTCTGAGCAGATGCACAGAAAGGCTAGGGGAACTGCAGGCCCTGCCTGGAGCAGAGCGTGGACTTTAGTCTGGTCTCTGTAGACCAAAGACCAGTGCCTTTGCTGGTGGGCCAGCTTTCCACGCAGTAAAACCTGCATGTATTCACTCCTGATGTTGTAACACAAGCTCTCAGGGATGGCCATGCCGGGTCAGACGGGTGGTCCCTCCATCCCGGCACCCTGCATTTGTTAGCATCAGCGTCTGAGGCAATGAACAGAAACTGTTCTTTTCTGCCTCAAAGTCCTCAGGCTTGGATCTACATGAATTTAAGAGAGAAGAGGTTTCATTTCCTACAGTTTATGCCTCCTGTCATGTGTTGTAAAAAAAGAAAGTGGTTTATATTGCTATGTGGAAGTCTGCATGTTTTTCACGAGAGAAGAAAGTACCTTACGCAGCATGACAAAAGGTAATCTTTGCCCTGGAGACTCATACTGAGCTCACAAAGAAAAAAACAAATAGCTGTGAGGAAAGCCAGCTTGTTTATCCACTCTTCATCTTCATAGAATCATAGAATCATAGAATCATAGAATTGTTTGGTTGGAAAAGACCTTTAAGATCATCGAGTCCAACCGTACCTGTCCACTACTAAACCATGTCCCTAAGTGCCTCGTCTACCCGTCTTTTAGATACCTCCAGGGATGGTTACTCGACCACTTCCCTGGGCAGCCTGTTCCAATACTTGACAACCCTCTCCATGAAGAAGTTTTTCCTAATAACTAATCTAAACCTCCCCTGGCGCAACTTGAGCACCTTGCAGCCTTCGGCACGTTCACTCTCCATCAGAAACTTTAGCACTGGTTTTCTTAGTTTCTAGACTTTCCAAGGGCTTATTTCTTTGACAGTTAACAAGACTTGCAAAGGAGCACTCTCTTCCCCAGCTTGTCATTTTTACAAATTTCTCTGCAATGAAATGCCTTCGCACAGGCTTTGTTGATAAAGCAGAGAGACGTATTTAAAACATCCATGAAACTCACTTGCTTCGCACAAAGAGTCTCCTGGTGGATATTGCAAGAGTACTACTCAGTTTTGGGTTTAAAACATTTCCAGTAAAGCAACAGAGTCATTTTTTACCATCTGTGCAAATTCCATCTGTCTAATTTAGATCAATCAAGTTAAATAATATTACTGGCTGTCATGCCTTTGAGAGATTTTCCCCGTTCTTCAAACATGTTGGAGCCCATGGTCAGAGCACTGAGCTACGGGAGACCCAACAGTTCTTCCATCATACCAGAGTTTTCAGTCCACACTGAAGAATAAGCAGGCCTGCACTCAGCAGCATCACGATTGTTATAAATTATGAATAGTGTTTATCCACAGCCAAGAAATCTCCGATTTGTGCTGACAGACCACTAGACATCGTTATATTACTAGTGTATGTGCAAGTGTAGTCCCAGTCGTTTACCAGGCTTATGGGAAGGCGAGCTGAGGAGCACTAAAACCGGTACATTCTACTTCACTGCTTGCAAACTTCATCACCTGCAAAAATATTTTCTCTTTTGTGGTAATAAAATGGTTATTATATGCAATATCTACATATAATGTTTCTAAGATACGATATCGATAGAGCTTAATCCTGTCTTTTTTGTTTTATTTATTAAGACAAGACTTTTTTGTTGTTGTTTTTCCTATACAATCAGGTTGCACAGCAGATCTGATAGGACAGTTCAGATTCATTTCAGCATGGATTTGGGAAAATTGCTGCTTTTCACTGCAGCAGCAATGTTAGGTTCGACGTAATGGTCTGGAATCGCTCCCTTCCTCCAACAGGCACCAGCTTACCAGGGCAGGGTAAATCACTTCCTTGTAATGTCAGCCTTGCATTTTTAAGCTGGTATGTTTGATCACCCTCAGTGTTTGAAGATTATCATAACTAGCAATTACACTACAATTTATGTAAGCCTGACGCAGAGCTATTAGAAAAAAGATTGCAGGCAAACCCCTGCCTGGTTTCTGCTGGGCTCCTTGTTCCACACTGCCTTCTGCCTCCTGAGCTACAGACGTGGCCAGCAAAGATGCACCCGGTGCCATTCTCCCCTGTCCTCCTTGGCAGCCTGCAGCGTGGGTGCCAGCCCTTTGCTTCAGCATCACCAAGTGTCCCTGGAATGAGAACCATGTGATAGACGTGCTTATTATTTTTGTTTCAGCTTCTAGACAGTTTAAGTCCTTTACATTCAATAACCTAAAATTGTTTTCCACCCCTCCAAAACTCCTGGAGTACAACCTTTACCAAGGGCCCTTCATGTCTAAATTCTAGAAGCATACTGACTTATACCAATCAAATATTTCCTCTAACTCAATAATATTTTGACTCCATTATCCTCCAGCACTAGGTATCAAACTATATTGGGAATTGTCTATCAGTTTCTCCCACAGCTTCTGGCAGAGCGTGCTATGAGATTTCAGATACGTTCTGGAAGGAAACTCTATCATAAGTGACAGCACAATATATCCCTAGCCTTGAAGAAGATATAGATCCCTACCCTGAAGAGGTATGTCTGTAGATAGAGAGTTTGCAACTCATTTTCATGTTACAGGACTCTCTACATTTCCTGGAGGAGAAATACACCCATTTAGAAATTTTACTCAACAAATTTTAACTAAAAAATATTTCCTCCAATTTTTTAATATAGAATAAAAAACTCGAAATATCATTTGCTTACAGTTTCGGTCATCAGTTCAAAGAAGATGGTTGAAATTACCTTTTGCTGCCAAGTAAGTAAAGAAGAACATCAGTTTCAGGCATATATCTCTTTTCAACAAGCGAGGCTTTTTTGTACTTTATTTTCATTTATTTTAAATTCGAAAACTCCCGTTCATATCAGTAGCTGGAGGTGAATAGCATCAGCATAGGCACAACAAGCTCTAGTAGTTACTACTAGTTACTTCTATCTTCTCTTTAGCTGAGATAGGTAGAAGGCTCCTGCATCAATGCAATTTGCAGTACTTAAGTTTTTGTATGACTTATTTTTCCTTAGCTGATGCATTGCAACCAAAATTGTAGTCCTCTACAAACAGGTTTTGTATCTAGTCAGTCTCTTTGCTGATGTCAGGGAAATACTGACAAAACTGGAAATTTGATCACTAAATATTCCCCTATTTCTCCTTTTACTTCTCTTGAGGATCAATTCACTATTCCCCCTAAAAATTGTCCAGTGTTATAAATGTATGAAGGTCATTTTTGATGGCATGACAGAGCTGCATTTGAAGCATCATTGCACTTCCAGACTGAAATTTGTTTGGGAGACGATAAGACAGCAGCTATCCCTCCGGTTAAGCCAGGCTGTGTTTTCAGAGCAGTGTAAGCCAAGTGTCCTGCCCACTGGCCCAGACAGGTTGGCAGGAAAGATCCTTGCATTTATGAGCCAGATTGAAAACCCCTAACATGTATTTTGCTTTGAGAGCTGCCAAATTTACCTACAAGGGTATTCACGTGTACACCTGCCCATCATTACGTAGAGATGACTTATGGGTGACTTTGCTGGTCAAGGCAACATTTTTGCAGCATGGTTCAAAGCGATTTTCAATTTGTCTACCAAAGCAATTTCCACATTTTTTTTGCGACTTCTGCTTCCTGGAGGGTGTTTCATTTGCTCCAAGAGGACAGTGAAGCTACTCTATGCTATCACACAGCAAACATAAGAAGGTGTCTGTCACTCCTGTGCCCCACTTGTGCGAGTTTGGAGGCATCTGCCTCAGTCCTGCACGAGGCCATCAAACACGTGGCACATACTTTCTGCACATGGTCCTTGATAAGCAGGGGCCAAAACAGCACATCTGCTAACGGGTATCTTTCAAATGCAAATTTCACACATGCAGGCAAAACATTACTTAGAAAAATACCCGTAGACTCGAAGGAAAGTAGGAGTCTCTCTTGCACTGTGCTTAACTCAACTCGTGTGTCACAACCGAATACCGAATCACCCAGAGCTTTGACAAAAATCTATGTATGTCTTCTCCGTACGGCCACTATACCAAGAACCACTGTCTTCAGGATTTTCAGTCTTCATTGTTTTATTATAATACAAAGAGAAGAAGAAGAGGTTTTAGACGAGACAGATTGAAACAACAGGTTCATCAATGACTCCCTTCCCTGAGTCACTGGCTTCGAGGCAGGTCCTTTCCTCCAGTCTGTCTCTCACCCAAGCAACTTTTTTCATGGTTTTCTTTGGCTCCTATCAAACAGAAGGAAAGTCTCCTCCATCCTCCTTCCCAGGAGTCTCCGGTCTCTGGCTCTTGCCGCTGGGACTCGGTGTCAGGCGGCCTCCCAAGCACGTGCTGGGCTTCCCGGGGGTCACAGCTCCACGGGCTGTGCAGGGGGGTGGCTCGGGGGCTGAGTGGACCCTCCCCTTCAAGGCCATGGTGAAAGCTGGCTGGTTTCAAACTCTTTGAAACAAGGAATTTGTAACTCTGCGTTGGCTATAGATTGCAAAGTTCAGGCGAAGCCACTCTGAATGTGTTTGAGCATTTCTTTTCTCCCAAGGTCTGGATGACATCTGTTTCAATATTTTATTATTATTATTATTTATACTAGTAGAAGGTACCATTTTTTTGGCTTAGCACATGTTCATCAATCATTGTTACTATAAGAGAAACTTTTTTTTTTCATTTCACAGTTGTTTAAATTTACATTTCACAGTTTAGTCCCAAGCCACAGATCCACTGTCAAAGCCCAATACACACAAAAGCAACAGTCAGTTGGAGTAGTACTGGTACAATTAGAATTAGAACTGATGGACTTACAATAATTATACAAAATAGAAGATGGCCAACACAACATTGGTTTGGAGGAAAATTTCCTATGCTGCCAGACTGCCTCTGGTACCATCCCGAAAAGCAGCCAGCCTTGCTGTGTTTGGCTTTGTGAGTGCCTGGATATCAGCTGTCTCCATGTTCTGGTCTGGGGAAAAATAGTGCGTGCGGGTGAAGCAGGCACTACCTCAAGCTGAGAAATAGCTGCAGCAACAAAAAATGAAGCACAGATCAGAGCGGATGAGGTTGGAAGACTTGCAAGAACGTCATCAGAGAACACACAATTGCAAGCATCTAGAATGGCCGCTGTGCTGCTGGAAGTGATAACAAATAGGAAATGGAATCATGTTTCATTTGAGATTTGAGATAACTGCATAATTTCACTTAATATCAGTGCTTCCTCGTAGGAAAAAGAACTTACAGTACTGTCACAGGGAAGGTATTCAACTCTGAGTGCCCTGACATCCCCCTCCTGCACCTTTTCAGAGTGCACTGAGCAAAGCAAGGACGGAAAGGTTTCACTCCTCCAGACAGCTACCTGCAGTCTGTCCTCAGGAAGGAGGATGCACTGTAAGCATATTTGGAACACCTTTCCTAAAGAGTCTGGTATTACAAATTGAGTTAGAATTTTATTTTCTTTATCTGTGCGTCTCTCCCATTCCTGATGATTCATAAGCAGTAACCTAATGCAAGAGACAAGAACACTTCATTAGCAAGACTGCAATCCTGTTTTGCTAAAGCATGACTCAGATCTAGAAAACTCTACCAAAGAAACAGACACTTTGGTAAGCAGACATACGGCTCCCTGAATTTCAATGGTGGGAACACTTCAAAAAGATGCTTTGGAAATTTATTTCCTTCTGGTAGAGTCCATTGTAATCTAGCCATGAGGTTTTCACCCAAGAGATAGCATCTAATCCAACTGGAAGATGACTGCATTTTTCCTTTATTCTTTGCAAGTTCAGATGCACTTAAAAAGAGAAGTTAAGAGGACCTGATCCACAACACTGGGCAGTACCGTGTGTGGAAAAATCTGGCCACCACAGCAGCAGAGATTATGCTGGGAATATTGAGTCACCACAGGCGTAAGACCATTTAGCCTGATATTCTTAATTCTGTTTGCAAAATTCAAAATGGTGTCAACCTTCAGTACTTCCTAGAGCGACAGGGAGCTGAGGACTGAGAATGGATTTGCTGAGGTATGGTACACGATCAACCAGCAATAACCAAACTAGAAGGCTTCACTCTAGCCAGATGGTTTTTTTGAAACGCCCAGGTCTGCTGACAAACCAGAAGATGACACAATACACCACTAACAAGACAGTCCTGCTACAAATCTTGCGTGTTTCTTCTGTGCTGATGGGTTAGTATATGATTGGGTACAACCTGGCTGTCAAGACTTGGAAAGCAGACGTGGAAAATAAAGTGGGGATGATCAAGCCCAAATGGGAGGGGAAAAAAAATCTTGTTCTTACTCCCAGCTGACTCACTGCTGTTTTTCTCTGCTCCAGCTTGCTCGGAAGAGTTTTGATTACATGACTTCCCAATTCCACATTTCTACTGCTAAATTATATACCGCCCAGAAAATAGATATTGCAAGGTCCTCTCTTCCCCAGTAGTATGAGCTGTAAGGCAAGAATCCCTGCACACTATCAGAGCCACTAGCATGCTGCTATGTCAAAGCAATGAGAGCATGTGAAGATGATGTGAATTGGGCTGTATTTATGCGGTCCAGTTAAAAACAACGGCAGCAGACCTTGAAAAATTCTCTTTCCCCTGCCCTTCTTTTAGAGAGGAGCCTACAGGCTCCCAAGGATTCTGCCTCTTATAGGGCCCTTAGAGCTGGAATTGCTGCTTTGTCCATGTTAATTCCTCCTATTGTTATTTCTTCATCCCACTTACTGTTCAAAATAGATGCTGGAAGGTGCATTTTTGCAGCAAAGTTGGTAATATGTGTATCGACATCTTAAAACCTCTCCTTCTTTTGTAACTGTAAGAGTTGTCAAAATCCTAACACCTTAATTAACTGAATTTATTAGCCCTCTACAGCAGTCATCCATATTGGAGCATTAGCAGGAATTATTTATTTGCTTTGAAAAACTTTTCTGGTGTTAACATTCCTTTGCAACGTTGATGCAAAATTCAAGCTTTTGAAGTGTTCCTGAAGACTTGAACACTGTTTCTTTAAATATTTTGGAAATACTATACAGGATAGAAACAAAAATTTTAATATGTATTACATTACAATCAAACTGCAAAGAAACTAATTTGTAAAGTTCTTTTAAGTATAAGTAGAGCATGTCACAAAACAATAAAGTGCTTTTTAATTGTATGCAACTTCCCACTGCTCTTGTCATCTGAGCAATACTACAGCAAATATCCTTGTTTCAACACCGTGAGAAGTGATCATTGAAAGTTTTTGCTTTCATTCATATAAAAAAGTCAAACACTGCAACATATGTCAAAACACACAAATATCACCTGAAATGCAGTCTAAGTCATGCCACGTACTGTAGTTTCTCAGCTCTATGCAACAGTAACTCACTTTGGTAGAACACAGAAGCACATGTGAAGACGCCACATCATGTGTTGCACAGCACTGGCTCTTGTTATCCTCTCCAACTCATCCAAAATGACATTCAAGGAGAGAAAATACTTCTGAGTTATAAATGTTGTTTTTTTTATCACAGAGGGGAAAGCTTCTACCTTCTCTACCAATCTGTCCCAGCTCTATTTTGATCCATGAGTAGATTAAAATAAGTAAACCTGCCTGGTCTAAAATTTGGCAAACTGTTTCGATGCATAATTTCATGTCGCTTTTTTGTTTACTTTTGGTTTTAAATATATATAGCTCGAGTCGCAAATGTGATCATTTTGGACCTTAGTTTCCCCTGTGTTTAATGACAATAGGACCAACTTAATTTATAGGACTTCTTTCATGATAAATATATGAAAAGACAGTAAAGTGCTCAAATACTACAAGGATAATGCAGAAGACAAACGGGGACAAAGCCGAGGAGACATTACAGAATGAGCAAATTCCTTCTTGCCTGTGAATCTCCTGCAAACACGGGGTGGCTTTTCCACACATTCTTGAGTTTTCCAGGGATTAACAAAAACAACATTGTATTTTCAGTTGCAGTAAATAATTCTAAGGAGAATTTTAAAAAGGAGTTTTAATGCTCCTGTGTTTTAACGTTCCATATCTGCAAGCTTTGTCATCCATTGGGCCAGATTGCTATGAGATGGCATCTATGTGACTAAGGAACTTCATAGACATTTCCAAAGCAAAATGGTTAACAGGAGGCAAATCTCACTGAAAATGGATGGAGCACAGAATCTACTTGCCTACCTTGTTTTTTCAATAGGCAGCTTAGAGCAGACAAAACTGAGATATAGGTCCTTCCTTGGCTACCTCGCCTTTTATTTATTGTGTAATCCTTCTCAAGGTTTCCAGCAGATGCATGTGCCCAAAGTAGTGAAAATAATTAGGTACTCTTCCTCTAATGCTTTGGCAATTTCTCCTCAATTTGGACACTTGCTGGAGTAAATGGGTGCTCTTTCTGAAGACTCTCAGAACACAGTGGCTGTACTGGTTCCCCATATTCCCCATCCATATACCAGTACACGACAGCCAGCATAGGAATATTGGCGTGTACTTTCAGTATGAGCTGGAAATAAATGACGTGATAGCTGCTCCAAACTCCAACATGCATCCAATGTGAGGGGTAGGAAGAAGCACCACGTCAATCACAATGTCCGCTAGAACAGCAATACCTGGGATTACATATACATCAACATACGTATTTGTTCAGGATTGTATTTAAAAATTGCAATGGACTAGCATGAATGAGCATTGCTTTTCTGAGTTTTCCCACCAAATTCCAGACTGGACTGAGAACCCATGTTTATACATCCTTTTTGCAGAACAAAGCCCATCAAACTGTGAACTCAAGAATGAAATACTACTTTCCTTTAGAAAGCACTACAAAATGTTTTTGTGAGTCATCACCATCAGCTGCAAGTTTAAATTCCGAAAAAATTATAATAAAAAGGAAAATATGGTAAATGCTACTTGCATACAGGAAAATGCACTTCAGGGCATGGGGATTATAGTAATTCAGATGCCAGTAGGTTAAGCATCAATCTGTAAGTGTTAGTTGTACCAGATTAATGAAGCATCTGTGGTGTTTGCCCAGATTTGCTTTTCCTTTCAGCAATTTATCAGTTGTAGCATTCTGGAAAATAAAAGCTTAACAAATTCTGTTTATGCTTCTTTTTCACACTACTGTTGTCATCTGTATTTATTTAAATGATGTTCCTCATTTCTGACATTCTCCCTGGGGCTTGAAGAGCAGGTGTTCAGATATAGCTCCAGGCTGTCAAAAATGAAACTGGCAATGATTTTAACAGATACAGGGCTGAGGAAATACAAGAAAGTTGTAATTTTGAATAATTAAACACCACACAGGATTTGTTAGACTACATCATCATTATCCAAAGGATATCTTAATTCAGATTTCATTATAAACACAAAATGGGATGGTGGTCAAGGTAGGACTTGATACTGGAGATTCGAGTTCTTGTGTCCAAAGCATTTCTTTGCAAATCTGAGGAAACACATGGGCTCTTAACCAAAACCTATCAAGATCACTTTTATTCCTTCTCCTGGGCCCAAAATTAGAGGAACACTTGCTCTAGAGACACCACTTAGCCTGCTGTGGAAAGAGCACAACATTATGTAGCATTGCTCCACCTTGCCCTCCTGACTTTCTGGATAAAACTGGTATGTGGGGTGAATCTTTATCACTTACTTTTTCATCAAGCAGCAATGCCAGTTTATTGTGTGGCTACTTCACAGTGTACACTGGAATAACATGAGTAGATGTAACCTGTTATTCGTAACTGGGTCTGCAACAG
>VYZW01044832.1:5491-32000 GCA_013401315.1 Balaeniceps rex | reverse complement strand
TCAATTATTAAACTGTTCTTATCTCAACCCATGATTTTTCTTACTTTTGCTCTTCTGATTCTCTCCCCCATCCCACCAAGGGGGGAGGGTGAGTGAGCTTCTGTGTGGTGCTTGGTTGCCGGCTGGGGCTAAACCACAACAGTGAGTTTGTTTAGGAAGTTGCCAGACATCCTTCCATTTGATTTTTTTTCCTGTAACAGCTATTCAGCTGTGCTTTTAGTTTTATTTTCACCTTTTGTGTGTTCATTTAAATTGGAGCTGCATGTATAGCTGATGCATTCACACCCAATTTGTCGAGGTTTCATGTGCTATGTACAGCTCGGCATGCCTTCTTCAAGCACATACTTTTTTGAACAGTGCAATTCTGTGCAGACTCAACTGCTGTCCTTGTAGTACTCAGTTTCTCTCCCCCGTACCTTACTTAAAAGATGAGTAGTAGTCAGATATTAAATTAGTCCCACCATTTATAAAGGGGTTTGCTCATATTGCTTAAGATCTAGTCAGGGTGGTGTAGACTATTGTATGAAATACAGTTTTAATTTTCCTTGGTCTAATGTCAAGATTCCACTGTGTATTAATAACCAACATTACAATAAGAAGACACAGAAGAGGTATATTTTCCTTTATTGTTTATTATAATACAAGAAAAACAAATCTAGAAAGCACATTTCATTGAGCACCATATTGTAACAAAATCTTGCTGGCTCTCCTACAAAGTGTATTTTTGACATTTAAACAATGACACACACATAGTCAGTACACACAGGCATCTACACCCCGGCGATCTTACTAACAGCCCCAAAGAGACCCCTTTTTCAAATACAGAAACACTAAGGTGCACAGAGGAATGCCAGTGTGAGGGCATCTGAACGCCAACTGAGTTAATTACTCTTTTGTTAGCGATCTTCATAAGCACACAAGCCTTCATTGTCTCACCCCAATCTCTCATCTCTGAAGCCTCCAAATTGGGCCCAAAGGTCACTGAATATGGATCCAGCATAGACATGGCGTAGAGTTGAACAAAACTGGCCAATATTCCCTACCTGATACCTCTTATTGCTTTGGTTATAGTACTGAATGAAAGTCTTAAAAACTCTTAAACCTACACTCCACATCACAGAAAAGCCACTTTCACACATACAGAAAGAGAACCTCCCTCCCCACACACACCTGAACGCATAGCACTGATACCTTTTTGAGAAGCTTTGTGGGTTTCCCCACCATGATCACCTTCATAAAAATGATTGCATTTTGTTTTTCAAAGTGTTTGGACACTTGTTCAACAATATATTTATTTCTTTTTAATAGACAGGACATACTTTCCTTCTGCTTTAAATTTATGTCATTGTCTACACAAGCAAGAGCAAAATGCTATCGTTTTCATCTGTACAAAATGTTTTACATTCATTTTATACAGTGCTAAATAATGATGCTAAGCACAGAACAATGTAGAATGATAGCCCAGAATAGCTTTTTACCTTGCTCAAAATGAAAAAGTACTGGAAGTTTCCCATACTAATGTTGAGACACAGTATTGGGGTCTCTATTATATACAGTAGCCTTCCAGAATACTTTCAGGCTCCTGTTTTGTGAGCTATTGCTCAATATGTATGTCACACCGAAGCACCTCAAGTAATATGGTTTAGTGCCCTCAAACGGTGAGAATAAGAGACAAAAGCAAATCCAGCCTCACACCAGACTAGACCAATCGTGAAGTACAATGCTAGCAAGGTAGCAAAATTTCTGCTTGGACCCAAAACAACCCACTGTTAGAATAATTTTGGGTATCTGACACATGGTCACTTTTATCATTAACTGAGGACAATGCATGAAGTTTAATTTAAAACACCTTCTATAAAATGTTTCAATTTTGTCAACAAAAAAAATGAAGAGCTTGTATTTCTATCAGCCACTTATAAAAGATACTTTTTTCCTCTAAGCCCATTTCTCTTTGAAATACTTCCCCTGCTTTCTGACCACAAATTTTCTGGGAAAATTTAAGGATTTGCAAAATGTATTTCTGTCTTGATAATCAGTGAGGCTGAACTATCTTTAAGTTTTGGGCAGGATAATGCATTCATGTTGCAAGAAAGAAATGAAGTTGTTGTGTATTTTTTCTTGTGGAAAATCCTTGTGGATTTCCCATTTACAGGAGCCAATTTTATAATTCGTTTATACTACATGATGAACAGGCATCTATGAATAACAAGACAAAATAATGGAAATTCAAAAGGAGACAATGAACTTGAAAAATAACTGTAACTTTAGATATGCAAAGGGGTATTAACTGACTGAATTACTAACTCAGACTCTCTCATCCAAGCTAAAGGTGTGTTTCAACAGCTGTGCTAAACATTTGGCTAGCACTTCCCAAGTAAACAGTTCAGACTTCAACTGTATGATGGGGAAAAGAAGAGAGAAAGAAAACACTTACTAGTTTAAGTTTTACAAAGACTATGGAGTTGCTATGGGTTAATAAAGTTTCAGATGAATGAAGAATAGGATATAATATCAATACATATTTTCACTTGGACTAACATCTACAGCTTTACTCACCCAAGTAAAAGGACAGTGTAGCAAAAACAGAAGAGATTCAGAGACAGGCAAAGAATATGGACCTGTATAAGAATGTGAATTATTGTTTGGCTTAAGAAACAAACAAAAGCTATGTAAATTTCTATATAGAGTATATAATCACTGACATACAGAAGAAAAATTGGGATCACTCTTCTCTATACTGTTTTAGCATACAAGAGCAAGAGATGAGAATGACATTGAAAAGTAGCCAATTTAAATCTGAAAAAATCCCGTTTTTATTTGTTTTTCTTTGTTCTTAAACGTGATGGGTTTTGATTTTAGTATTCCCCACCTCAAGAAATATTTAGATCTCAAAACTCAGGATCAGCCTCTCATAGGGATGATGAGACATCAACAATCACATTAGACAAGACAAAAATAATAAGGGCTGAAGCTAATGAAAACTCCAGAAGAAATTATTGCACCTTCCCCTGAAGCATCTGATACAGTCAGAGGTAGGACACTGGATTAAATAAACCATGTAGTTTGGTTATGTTATTGTTTCTGTGATATCAGGTTTAAAAACTTCAGTTATGAAAATGTATAACAATCTTCCACACTAAGCAATGAGTTACAATAACATTAATGAATGGGAGGACAGAATAATAATTATTATTGGTCTTAGACACCACTTATGTGTGCATGCATATGTATATACATACATAAAAATATATGATATACAGATACATGCATACATAAACGCATACATCATATATACGCACACACACAGATACATGCCTTCTGAGAAGTGGGGCTCACCAGAAGGTCTGAAGACCATTCTTTACACCCTTCTCTGATACATATTACCAAACTGTGTGTGTGTGTGTGTATGTTTAACAGTGGAGGAAAATGTGAGAAGGAAGGGAAGCATGAACCTGAATATGGGAGAAATCACTCATGTTACTGTCATTATTTCAGATCTGTGCTTGAAAACACATTTCCAAATGCCTTGTACATTGGCTAAGTTGACCAACAGCCAAGCAAGAAGAAATACAGAATATTAATGGAACATTGTGAAAATGAAAATATTTATGTATGTATTTTCTGTTCTTTCCTGTGTTAGTATTAATACATCATATTCGTGACAACTGGCATGGTGAGAAATTAAAAGAACGAATTTGATTTTTGCCACTTACCATGTTTATCTGTTTCATGTTTCTGCCGAAGTTGAGAGAAAACTTGATAGTCCATCTCCCTATGGGTTTTCATTTATCAGCTCTAATGGGTTAGCTCATTGTAAACTTGCCTTTTCATCAGGCTTGATTAAATAATTTGTTTTAGAAATACCTAAACTTAATGCATACTCTAAGTTGACAGTATCTCTTTAAACATAATTAATAGTTCCTCAGACCCATTCATATGAAAATTCTGCCATCTTTTACACTTATTCACATTAATTCACACTATTTGTCCTTCTTGTTTCTCTGGGAAGGCTTTTGAGAACACAAGTGAAACAGACGGACTACCACTTCATCTGATAGCAGAAGTGCAGCTAATCAATTCTGAGGCTGCAAACAACGTAACTTCCAGACAAACTAATGTAGCTATAAACTAGTTGCAGGTATCTAAGATAGCAAAAATCAGCATGACTACATTTAACAGGGTAAATGACAGGTTTCCATTTCAATGAGGTAAAGTTGTGTATAAGTTCCCCCATCCCCAAAATACATCTGTAAGGTCATTATCTCAAATAAAAATAAAAGAGAGAAATAAGTTATTTTTAAAAAAGCTAAAAATGAAACTACCTTTAAGCCTATTGCTAGACAGAAAGAGATAGAGGTGGGTAAAGAAATGGAGAAGAGAACCAGAGAATATTGATAAATGCATGTTGTCAACTCTGAGAACCGAGGGTTGGCTAGCATCAGCTGAGCTTGTCCTGGTTTCAGCTGGGTCAGTTGTCTCGTGATGCACGCTCTAGATGGTTCTCGCTGTTTTGTTACAACTAGTCAAGCTTTTCTTAGTTTTCAAATTGTGATGGGCTTATTTGATCACCTTTGTCTTTTCAGTCCAATTCCATAGATTTTAACGTTTTTCTCAGCAGGCACAGGCCTGCATACTGGATACAGACATATAGATAGAATTACATAGTTAATATGCTGTGCAGAGGCGTCCATAGAGAGTACAAATACCAGCATACAATGCTTCATCTTGATCTGAGCAGCCAGTCTGCCTGCATGATGCATTGCATGGTGGTTCCTGTAGTCTCTGAACAATAAAAATCTCTACGAGAGAGGACAATTGCAACACTCCACTGCATTTCTATGCAAAGTAATTGCAAGCCCCCTGGCTCCTCCCAGGTCGCTTGCATTGGCCACAGGAGGGTAAAGAAGTATTTCTGGTGAAATGCATGGCATTGCCTTTCCATGGATTGTCTTCCAAGCAGCAATGCTTCTGGCTCATCCCAGGGCTGACACTTCATGAGACGGGTTCCTGGGAGACAGGTCGTATCTCACCACTCTTTCTGCTCACCAGCAGCACCTTTTCACAGAAGCCTCTTCACCTCTTCTGTCCCGTAGTGAGCGCAGGAGTGGGATTTTTTTCATACAATAATGTTTCTGTGGAGTTAAGTTTTTTGTTTTATTTTCTTTTCCTAGTTAATGTTCATTTGACCTTGTTATCAAATGTGTTCTCCTGCAATCCTCTGAAAGGCCTTATTCAAACCAGCATATGTTTTCTTTTTTTCCCTTAAATCACCTTAAAGGGACACATCTGTTGACATAGCTTCTGTAGAGAATGGATTTCATCTTTTGCTGAAGTTTTGTTCCAGCCAAAGACGAACTTCTTGCAGATTGTAGAAAAAGGGCCCTTTGCCTCCCAGGTAGGCAATTTTTTGTCTCTGCACAATGCATACTCGCTCAAATGAAACCCCGTAGGCCACATTGGCATTGTTGTCCATGCAGTCAGCCACCACTTGGCACTGAGGTGGCAAGGAAAAGCGCTCTAGGAGCTGATGAGCAGCTGCGCATCGGTCTTCCTGGTTCCTGTGTTTCTTAACTTCAAATGAAGAGGGAGAGATTCCAGGGGCAGCCCAGCCATCTGATGGGTGAGCCTCATCGATGTAGACCAACAGAAAGTCAGCCACACCAGAGAACTCTTCCACCAGCTTGCTGAAGGCTGACAGCTGGCTTGTGAACGGTGGTCAGGTAGCTGAACCAAAGTTGACAACCAGTGGCCGCTCAGAGTTGGCAAAATCCAGAAGGTGACATTTGGTTCCACACTTGCCACTGACACTCTTCCAGCTGCCACTGCTGGCGTCACTGCCCTTGGCTATGTGGATTACACTGGAGTTTGGGGCTTCTCCTCCCAGTTTGACCTGATGGCAAAACAAATTAAAACACAGCAAGTTAGTGTGACTTGCTTGTCCAGTATCCTTATGACTACTCTCTTCAAATAGTCACCTGTTCAAAGAGTACACCTAACTACCCGCATGGACACTAGCATGGCGATATAGCAATCATCAAAAGCAGCAGCTTAAAAAAGTTCATCTAGTCCATCTCCACTCACAGTGCAGGGAAATGTGCCACTCCTGACAGGTATACTACTTCATTATTGTTAGAAAATTTGATCTGAGATCTGTCTTGTCCCGTCCACTATGCACATAGTCCTGTCCACCCTTATGTATTTGCAGACTCTTATTTGCTTTCAGACAGACTACCTCCAATTTCTCCTGACTTTTCTCTGAGAGCCAAATTTTCTAGACATGATTTTTTTTCACTGCCATCCTCTGAGCTCTCTCCACTTGGTTCACATCTTCCTTGAAGAGCAGTGTGAAAAACTTCAAAAGAGCTTTTACTAATTCTCAGACAATTGCTTCATGTATCTCACAGGCTCACCCATTTACACATTCCAGATGTTTGCTTTTTACAAAACATCATGACTGTTTTGGAAAAACAGTAGACTGTTGACTAGGGGTTAGCTAGTGAGAAGTTATAATGTCTAGGTCCCTTTTTCTGCCTTTCTAGTTGCTCCCCATCATGGATTTGGGTACTTCATCAGTCCATCCTGAATTTGGTGCTTTGCACTTGGTCACATTGAACTGCATCCTACATTTCAAGCCATTTTTCCAATTCTCCAAAAGCATTCTGCATTGTATTCCTGATCTTCACAACACGTAGTGCCTCTCAATTTTGAGAGATTTGCAGATTTCATACGTGTATATTCTCTTCCATCCTGCAGTCCAAGAATGAAAATACTCAGAGTACCAAACATGAGAGAGATCTCTGCAGACGCCCACTCAATATATCATTCTGGTTTGACAGTGGACCATCCAAGACTGCGCTCTCCAATGGGTTTTCTAACCATTTTGCAGTAATTTCATCAGTGACTGAATGAGACATGTCCTTCTACTGCAACGTTTCTCTAGAAGATGACTGGGGAAAAAGCAGCAGGAAAAGGGGAAAGTTTATATGATGGTTGAAGTAGGATGAAGTGAAAACGAACTGTTCTCCGCTCTAACCCCAGATCTAACTCAGACCCAGTAGGCAATTGTGGAAAAGTAATTTTTCCTGACTGTTTCCATTTCCCTGCCTATAGAAAAAAGACAGAATATAAGCATCTCATAGAAAGGACTGCCAGAATAAGGTGGAACCTGCAGAGGGCTCAAAGATCCTTAGCCGATAACTGCTGTAAAACCACAAAATATTATTACATAAGACAATTAGTCTTTAATAAGCTCTGCCACAGCAATTCCTATGTATCTGCCTTTAACATCAAGCTCTAGTACAACAATGCAATTATCCTTTTGTATTTCCCTGACTCCTTCTATCTCTGTCTCCTGTCTATTTGATTATGTTCAGAAGTGTTGCTTTAAAGGAAACATACAGGGCCAAATTCTGAAGTCTTTCATATTTTGTTTATTTCTTTCTGAACCTACACTCCAGTTGAAGTTGACAGAAGTTAACGCTGAATGAGAACTGTTTAAAAACTGAATAAATAACTGATTTTTGGTGCACTTCTATTCTACTTTACATTATAGGGTATCCTGGTGAGTCAGATACAGTAAGAAGGTGAGTTAACAGCACACAGATCCAGAGGCAAGTATATTGTAGATACTGGATCCTCCATTTCTCCCTGAGAAACCTGACTACCTGGAACAAATCTACAGTTATTCATGACTCAGCTTTATTTCATCAGAATAGCAATAGAAGCAAGAGTCTAAGCAAAGCAAAGTTTGTAAGACACTGCCCTTAAAGCTGCCAAACTTCACAGCTACATGGGAAGGTTTCACAGCATGTTGGCACATGATATAAACATCATTTTGACTATTTTCTATGGGGCAAACTGAGATACAACTGCCGCTATTCACTCGGAGATCAGCAAGGAAGAGAGCCACAGAAAGAAAGACTGCCCAAGACCCGCAAATCTCTCCAGGCCAAGCATGTGGTGATCACGCTACTGGAAGCACGGGATGTGCAGCTGCAGCTGCACCATGGGCAAGGGAAGCAAGTGATGCCCCAGGAAAGCATAGCCACTTGTGGCCCCCCTCCCCGTAAACCTGCATCTGCAGTATTGCTAGCTGCTAGAGACCTGGTAACAGTTAAAAAAGGCTCATTTGCCTTTGAAAGCAAGCAAGGTTTGAAATAGCTGAGTTTAGGACCTGCTGTGTGAGTGGGCTGTCCGTGGAACTCAAGGAAGGAAAAGAGCTGTATCCCAGTTTTTGAGAAGAAAGGATCTGTCTGGAGAGAGGCAAGCTCAGAGACTCAGGCTGTAGCATTTAATAAGTAGCATTAAGCATCTTGCAGAGTTTAAGAAGTGCTGCCACAGGCCACCTACACCTTAGCAGGTAGTAGGTACTCTTCTGTGAAGCTGTTGAACATCTCATTTCTCTCAGCTGTTCTGTGCAGTGAGATAGGCAAAGCTGGAGTGAATGAGGTAAAGGGTCAGACTTGAGTGAAGAAACACGCAGGTCAAGATCATGTGGCGGACATATAATCATCCTGAGGGCTGCATTCAATCCATAAGCCAGCTAGACAACTCAGCATTTTGTGATAAATTGGTAACTACCAAAAAAGGGCACATCTCAAGAAACACAACATCTGCACAAACACTAGATCCCTCTTTACCCAGAAAGCTTAACTGTTCTTGCGCTACCAAGCAAATGCTTTTTCAGAGCTAGCTTGCCCAAAATGTGCCTTTTGGGCAAAGCCTGACATGTAAGTATCTGTGCTGCACCCACTCCCTAGATGAATAATGGACCTCAGTATTTAGGAGTGTGTACTCATCCAGTCAAAGAAAAGAAGTAATAACATGTGATTTATCTCATAAATCACAATGAAGCAACACACTTTGAATTTCTGATATTTGATGGCACTCTTCAGAGAAGAAAAATAAAGGTGAAAAGGATAGAAGCAACTAAAACTCAGCAATGAACAGAGCTGCTCAGGAGACAAGAAACATCTGAGCAGCTGTTTCCCCTCACTCTTCTGGTTTAGTTTTATTTTAACAAAACTATTATGACTGAAGATACTCTAACCAACACTCTTGAACTGTGAAACCACAGTCTGGTTATTGATCATATTTAAGCAGAAAGACAGGATACATATTGTAAGCTCCTCATTACCAACTCTTCACTCAGGTCTACCAAACACTTCTTTTCCTAGGTGAGTTTGCAAACCCTGAAGGAACAGACTAACAAAACAACTCCCATCGAACACCAGCATGGGAATGCCCTTCAAGTACTATTTATCATTGATACCAAGGGTGGCAACGTATTTCACTGTTCTCCAACAATGCAAGTTTGCATTCCATCTTTCATACTCCTTATTGACCAAAAAATAGATGGATTTAGGAAATAAAGTACAAATATGCCCTACATCACCTTATAGCAGTTTCTCTTCATTTCCCACAGCCATGAAGTAAGTCTCATGGCCGCAGGTTACCTATCATTTTAATTTTTGTTTCTAGGAGTGTTTGTGTTGGTTTTTTTCCTCTTAATGAGACATCCTTGCCAAGCAGGCATTCACGAGGCATTTTCTGCTCTTGTAGAGGAGTAATTAGGTCGGTGCCTTGTTCCATGCCAGTGTCAGGCACTCCAAAAAGCAGCCCTGCCCAGTCGTTAATGCTTAAAAATAAGCAGCAGCATCTCCACTAATTGGTCTTGATGAAGCGCTGACGTTCCCAAAGGGACTCTTTATTTTACCAGGCTCGGGAAACGATTGACACAGGACGACAATATCATCCTTGCTGATCATCTGCATTGTAGGCCTTGGCTGTCGTCTTTGTTGTTATTTATTGAAAGAAAAAATAGCTCTTGGAAAAGAAAATCAATGCAATGAGAAAACAAACAAAAACCCCCACGTATTCAGCCAAACCGCTTTTGAAATCTTACACAAAGGCAGGCAAAATATAAATTCTGAGAAACAAACTAGCAGAATTCCCCTCACACGCGATCCAGCATTTCTATAATCACGTACTTATGTGCGTGAATATTCGGACATTCGGCGCCAGCCTTCTGGATGAGGTGGAAACCAGGCAGCGCACAGGCACCCCCTCCCGCACAGCCTGCATGGGACACACAAGGTAGGCCAACCAAATCGGAGAGCCAGCCCGGCCATCAGCAAGAGCAAGCACCAGCTCGACACCAAAGCGGTGTCTTGCATCATTCGTGCAAATTTTGTGTTTGCTTGACAGCCTTGGTATTGCATCTCCGTCTCTGAGTCTGCATGCAGAACGAAAAGGGAACAAGGTTGCTGATGCTTTAGCGTGCAGACTGCAAAATGAAGGAGACTTAGGAGCAGGAAAGAAAGCCCTATTCATAAACTACAGGCTAGAAATAGCACATACTGCTAACTTTGTTGTACATTCTCCATGAGGACTAGGAAAAGCCCCACGGATAAAACATTGCCTCCTCATTTACCTTTTCTTTTTTCTCATTTTGCTTTTATCTGCTTTAGCATGACCCTCGTGGGATCCTGTGCACTGGAACACAGTTTTCATTCCCTGCATGAGGGATTTTCAAACAGTTTGGCAGACTCATCAGGTTGTGTCAACCCCCTAAAGAAAATAGGTGTTGCCAGGCAATTAGCAGTCTGTGATATTAGCCATTTAAATATGGACATGCTGTGTTTGGGACTGGAGTCCAGTGATTGGTAATGAACTGAATCCCTGGAGCTTTTTGCTCCTTTTCAAATTCTCTGCTTTGATTTGATTTGTTCCCATTCAGCTAAATATAGCCTCTGAACAGCCCGATATTTCTCAGTGCTTCATCCAAATTATAATCAGACTCTGGCTGAATTATACAAATTATTATTTTTGTTTTCTTTATTTACATGACCCAGAGTTGTGCAGTGGATAAAAATTACAGGAGGCCCTTGTCTGGAGTAGCATACAGGAGTGGGAGCTCTTCCTTTGTCATGGGGAGGTGGCAGCTTGCTTTGAGACTTGATTACTCGAATTGGAGAGCAGAGACCGGAATTGACTCAAGTTCTCCCAGAGTCCAAAATCTTTTATTTAGGATCAGGTGTGTGAAGCTGAAGGAAGGAAGTGGGAGACAAATTAAAAGGACACAGTCCAGATAAAAATAACTAGTCAAATGCTGCTCTCTTTATTTAAAAACTGCCAGTCCCACAAATGAGCATGCATGGCAGAGGGAAAGCATAAAGGAGCCTTTTGCCTTGCACTCTTATAAAAGAAAATGGATAATTTTAATTCCTCTGATCGAGGAGCCTACAGCAAGCTTCTTAAGGGCTTATGTTTCCCTCAAGGTGGAAGCATGGCCTACGACATCGTGGCCTCTGGGCCACTGGCTGCCCTTGTAAGGTCTACCTACAGGTGATGGAGGCCTTCACCAGTCTTTGTTAGTCAGCACCTGAAAGACATTTGAAGTTAATTTGGATGATTTTTTTTTTATTTTATTATTTTTTATTTTTTTACTCAGCTTTAGCACTACATGAATACACAGTGGTGGTTTTGTTGGAAAGGCAGAGCTGGGGCGCAAGGACCGAGTACGATCCTTTTCCTGAGTGGTGCCCGTTAGCTATTTTTCTGTGTCTAACCACAGCTGAAGGGGGTTTTCACAAGGGTTTGACAGAAAGGCAAGCAGTCCTTTCAGTCATTTTTTCACACCTAAGGGTGAAAATAGAAGCCTGCAAAGAGGTGGTGTGGAAGAAGTGAAGTTAGATCCGCAAAATGAAATGGGTAGGATGAGACCCCATGTAGGACAGGAGTTCTCATATTCCTTTTCCTACCCTTTGTCTGTCTTGAGTGTTTGAACTCCATGGGACAAACTGTCTTCTTCTCTTGTTTAGGACACTGCCTAGTGCAACGGGTCTCTGGTCTAGGTTGGTCCTCAGACACTACTATAACAAACATGATTATATATTAATAATAATGACAATGTTTTAATAATAATGACAATCACAAGCCCAAATCCTGTTGAATTTATGTTCCAAACACTGCAGGGAAGGTTTTAATTGTGGTTTTATTTTGTTTTTCTCACTTCTTTCAAGATTGTTTTCATTTGCAAATGTCAATGAAAATAATTCTGCTAAGGCTGAACTTTGCAAAACCAATAAAATATTTTTAATACTACACAATGTCTAGTTCTAAACCCTGAAACTATACAACACGTTCTCTTTCACAAATTCCCTTTATCACTGTCAAATGCAGAGAGAGACACTTCCTTACCTTGCCAGACAAAATAAATACAAATAATAAGTATAGAAGTTATGTCTTTGTTCCAACCTTTAAAAGATTTCCCCAAAAAGCAAAGAGTTACTGGACAGCCAAACAGCAGGTAAAGGATCATGCCGTTATATTACTTTCACATTTGGCTTTGTGATAATGCTGTGCACCATGCACTTAACATGACAGTTTTCGGGCTGTCCTGCTTTGCACACTGATTTATTTTAGGAATAAGCAATGTACCTATCAGGCAGGCAGAAGTAGTCAAAGGTAATTTAATCATGCCTCCCTGAAATCTCAGGAAAATCCTTTACTGAACCAGTCTACTTGCTGCTACATCCAGAGCTGGGCCTATGCTGTGAAGTTGGGATCCTGTGCCAACCATTCCCTCTGTACTGGGTCTGTCATGCCAGAGCTTGCTGCTGGCCTGTTCTAAAGACAGTAAAAAGCTGTACAAGTACATACACACACCCATCACCATCCATCGCTTGAGATATCAGCATCCTTCTGAGGGCTGTAATGTACATTTACACATATGTGTGTATATGCACATGTGCATGTTACCCCCTAGGTGCACCACGGCATTCCTAAGCATTTGGCTGCTTCAGGGAGATGCCATTAAGGTCTTTTCCCTAACTACCCTGCACTGAGGTGGAGAAGAGGGAGGATTTCCTCTAGGATAATCTTACAGCTCTCTACTGAAGACCAGGAATGGCAGCTCTGCATTGCTGAAACACAAAGCTTGTATCTGGCACTGGAAAAGCACCCAGCAGGAGGCCTTACCACTGGGCACTGCTAATGGGTGCAACCTTTTTTGTACCCATTTTAAAAGCATTTTAAGATAACTATTTCTCACCTTTGGAATCTTAGAGAGCCAATTCATCGCAGTACTAAATAAATCATGGAACTTAGGTAAAAAAGCTTTTAAATGTAAATACAATTTTTTTTCAAAACTTCTCTAGCTTTTTCTCTGGATTTCTGTAAGATATGTGACACATTCAGTATACATGCTGTGGGCTAAACCAAATGCCTCACTGGCATTTGTACAGATGGCCTATATAAATCATGCAGAAGGCACACTGACACCCTCCCAAAAATCTCTGTTGTTTTTTCTCTCTTATCAGTAGGTGTGGTTGCATTCATATGTATACATAAGAGAAATGAGAGAGGACTGACTCCTGAAAAAGCAGATTATGTATGCCTATGTGTGTGTATTTTTGCATTTATACACATATACGTATATGTATGTACATATAGATAGACAGATACACATACACATATATATATATCTGTATACATACAAACACATATGAAAGTGTAAATACCTACACACACCTACATACATGATTTGCTCTTCAGGAGTCAATCCACTCATTTCTGTGGATAAACAGAGCACAACAGTAAATTAGAAAAATAACATTTAAATAAAATAGTTGCACTCTTTCAATTATATAAAGTTAATGTAACTTGACTACTAGCTCTATTTATCTCTGTTATGACAATTAATCTGGTCCTAAAGACTCCCTTATTGTAATGTAAGACACGCTTGCCTCTCAAAAAAAGAGTAGGAGGAGGATGTTCTATAAATCACAAAGCTGGTGCAGTGTAGACAATATCAACACTGAATGTTACAGACACTGAACTCAGAGCTAAGGAAGTAAAAAGAAATATATTAATCATCGATAAAACTTACATAAGAAAATAAAGATCAATCATTTTTATTCCAGTAGGACTGTAAAATGTAGAGAAAACAAGTCATATAGAATGTTCCAGTAAAAAAGAGTATTGAATATACTCTATATACAACACAACAAACTCTGCATTGCTTCCCCACTGAGGATGTTAAAATCTTCATTTGTTGCTAGGTAACCTTGCCTATGAAATAATTGCCCTAACTAAAAAGTCATGTGCGATAATACTTAATAACAACAAAAAGCAGAACAAAAGCAAGTTGAAATTTGGGTAAGATATTCAAAAGTTTTTCTAGAGGGGAAAATGCATCAGAATAGCTATTTTCAAATATACTCTACTTTAACTATTCCAAGATCATCTCTTGTACATACTAGTCTTGAAACAAAATCACTTAATTCTGGGACAGTGTGGGTGCTTTCAAGGCAGGGCTCCTTTCTTGTAATATATTTACTTTAATCCAGAATCTAGTTATCTACCCACAGAGTTTTTTCTGGAAAGGCTTCCAGTAAATTTTTTTGTGCATAGAAATTTTACATCAAGTACTTTTGTGAAAAATGTTATGAAATGTACTCAGGAAGAGTTCTGTGTAAGTGACACAAAACATAATAAAACCAAGCATACTTACTGCTTTAATCCAGTCTTCTGCTAACTGGCAGTCTAGCTTTGGTTTACCTCAGACATCTGCAATTCTGCTATTCTAGCTGAAAAATGGTGATTATCTCATAAATACTCCTCAATAGAATGAGCTTAAGCACCTGCTTAAATACTTTGCTAATACCTGGCTTCAGCTAGCAAATTGGAGCAATAAGCAATCACGGTTATGATATCGACTGCATTTTGCCATGCTGTTTAGTACCCTGATTCCATAATATTTTCATTTCCTACCATCACTAATTGGCTAAGATTAAGATATCACAACTAGGCAGTCCTATTCAGGATTTAGAAAAAGATAATTTAAGGAAAAAGATGCTTTGTGGGACAGTCTTTAATATATTTCACTATTTCTCATGCTTTTTAAATATGCCACAAAGCAGGGTATATTTCAAATTTTTTCAACTCCACCAGTACAGCTTTCCAGCTGAAACTTTTTTTTCTTTCTGTTCCTTACAGAAACAGAAGATTCTCCTCTATTGTGGAGGTGATGACTCTTCTCCTAATATTGCTCCTCAGTTTATTGTGTCCCCTCTGTAATTTGATTTCTACACTTATCTACCTTTCTGTGACAATCAAGGGTTTCCAATGATCTTCTGTCCTTATGGCCCATAATTCTATTAAGGAAAACAGAGTCTTTCCATGAACTGTTGGTCAATTAGTTTCATCTTAAGGATAGCTAGCATGAATGGATTTTTTTTCCCCCTTTTTGGAACAAGGTGATAAAATTTGGTTATGTTTATATGCATTTTTCTGCTGAGTTAATTGAGGCCCAGAATTCATTCTAGGGACCTTAAAGCCTGATTGGCCTGAACCACCTAGGTCATTTAATGGTGATAAGGGAGAATTTTTAATTACCAGATTATGGGGTAATGGGTATGAGTTTCATTGCCAACACCAAAAATAGCAGAGAGTCATCCTCCCTATAGCTTCCATGGCTGATATCAACAGTATTGAAGGAAAAGGCAAAGTATGACTTTGAAAAGTACAGAAAGGCATGCGACATCTTTATTTTAAATCATTTTGTGTTATTTAAGCAAAATGAGATTGAAAATATCTCATGGATATAAGGTTCCTTACAGCTCCACACCTTCTCCAGACCCTGGGCCACATACAGGTTGCAAATGTGGGAACTGGAAACTTGGCTCTTTCAGGGCTGTGCTACCAACTTCCACTGGAGCCTTGACCAAGTCATGTGTTAACTGTCCTGCCTTGCCTTGTCTGTAAAATGGGAACAATTGTGTTCACCGGCCCATTTAACAAGGCCACTGTAAAATGTACTTACTTAATGTCTGTGAAGAGACTAAAAACAGAAACTAGAAGGGCTAGGAGAATAGTGAGCTTCATTCAGCATTACTTTATTTGGGTAGCCAGCTGGCTGATTCCTAGGGTGGCAGTAAGAGGTTGTCCCATTTGGCAAAAGCTAATGCTATTTATATTTCTTACACTGAAAATTAATGTCCCCGTGGCTTGGGTTTCAGGCTAAGCAACTTGTATTCCATATCACAAAGCCAGCATCACCAACACCACCAGGTCTTCACATCTCTAGGTAAGAGCAAATACAAAAGCCATTGTGGGGGAGCGAAAGGGGACCGGGGGGAAGGCAATACAGAAAGAAATATTTTAGAAGATGCAGAGCTATCATTTGGATAGGACCCCTATGACCTCATGACATCACATGGGGTATGTTAAATTAGATCGTCTAAATAAGACAACACATTAACAGACTAAGCACTGTTTTGGAAGCCACAGAGCTCTGAATCCAGTTCCTCTACTTACTAACTGGGTGGCCTGTGCAAGAAATGTCATCTTTTTGGGTCCACCTTTTCAGTCTATAAAAGGGAACTATAACTACCTCATGAGACCTGGGCAGTACCACTGGGTAATGTTTGTACAAAACTTAAAAGGGGGGGGGGGGGGTGTACATGTTGCATAACTGCTATTGGCTTTATTAACTTAAATCACCAGGCAGCTGTCTCTCAGCTACTCAAGTTCATTTTTAATCTCTGATATGTCCCTCTGTCACTGCTTTCATGAAGAAAAAAGGCTCACTGTTTCACTCCATGCCCAGTTTTACTATTACCTGGATGCTTCCTCCAATATAAAAATTAACATATAAGTAATAGAAAATGCCAGTGTAATGACAAAGGTTCATTTCTATCTTTTACTCTAATTAAAACAATTCTATGTTACGTAGATGACCTCTATCTATGTAGAGCTCTATCTGAAGATGCAGTCTTTGTATAATGTCTGAGGATTTCACATGGCAAACAAACAAAAGCTGTGATGATGATGAAAACATCTCGAGCACTTTACAATTATTCTTATACGAAGATCCTGAAATACTTTACAGACATGAAGATTATTATTCGTACTGGTGGGGAAACTGAGGCACAGCTAAACTAAGTGACATGGCCATGGCTGCACAGAGAGTTAGTGGCAGAGCAGAGAAACAGCAGCTCCAGAATCTCGTGAACCCTTAGCCCCGACTTAAAAGTACTGCTCCGTTCAGCTTGTACCTCTCCCATCAAACTTAACATCAAACAGGAGATAGTCTGCACCGCACAGAGTCACTCCCTTGCCTTCTCCGCTGACAAGAGGGATGTCCGCCGCAGCTTACCCACCCCAACCTGCCAGTCCCCATCCCCGGGTACCCACCTGCTTGTAGGCGTCCAGGAGGAAGCTGTTCCAGACGCAGCGCAGCCCCTCCGAGGTCAGCATCCTCCGCCACTCACCGCGCCCAGACTTAGACCGGCTCAGAAATAGCACCATGTGCTTCAGGAGGATCACAGAGTCATACAGCGCAAGGAAGAGGCAATTGGAGAAAAAGACCGGCAAGATCTGAAGCGTGATCAGCAAATCCACACTTAGCAGACCCATCTTCCTTGCTGCTTCTCTTCAGCTGGATGCCTTCAGCTCCTTTTTTTGCTGTGTACTCTCATTTAAAAAAGTAAAGTAAAAAGCATTTCAAAAGTCTCATTAGCCCTTTCTCAGCTGTTCTCTTTAAAATAAGCAGAGATAGTTAAATATGAGCAGGCTGCTTAAAACCATAACTGCATGATACTCATTCAACTCGGAGCTGCTTATTTTTCAGAAACTAAGATGTTAACAAAAATTCTTCCCTTAACCAGGAGACCTGATTTTGTTGAAGAGAGAGGCAGCTGTGTTTCCAGTTCCCTGCAGTTACAAAATTTAAGCTGAGACTGTTAATTGTTAACTTTCCTGCACTATCCCATTGTTTCTCAGCTATTTAAGCACTGAACAGACCTCTCATTTCTGTGTCAGTAAAGCTAGCTACCAGGTGCAGCAATACTTTTTTTAAAAAAGGTTTATGTACATAAACTTTCTGTTCCTCCTTCCCTCCCTCCCTCTCTTTCCCTCTCTCCCTCCCTCCCCCCCGCCTCTCTGTATTCCTGCCTTCCTCCTCTCGCCCTCTCTCTTGCTATCTGCCTATGGTGCAAAGTGCTTTCCTCTCTGGAGTACTAGCTTGCTTCCCTGAAGCCTTTTATACATTCCCTAGCTAATTGCTGCAATAGAGAAATGAAACCCTAATCTTAGTAAAGATCTTGACGTCAATGTAAAAGAGGGCTTTACTTTGGCCAGGACTGCAGTGAATAGTAAAATGAAATTCTCAAAACTTTTTTTTTTTTTTTTTAAGAGAGAGTAGAAAAAAGAGAGACAGACAGCAAGGGTGGAACTTTGCTTTGCTTTCAAAAGGAAAAAGAAAAAAAACAATATGCTTCTGACTGCTTTTATGAAATGCTTTCAAATCTTGGAAAAAAGTATTTTCATATTACATGGAAGGTGACAAGCAATGCAGGCTTCTGTTGTCGATATTTTTTTTCTCATGGCTGTTTTTTTTTCCTTTGCCCTTTTGTCTTTTCCAGGAAGGTGTGTGAGTTAATGCATCCCAAGAAAAGGCACACTTCTGTACATTTTCCTCCCACCTCCATGAAGTACAACATGTATAGTGTTTAAATATCTTTTATTGTCTTCTTGGTATTTAAGGAAACATAAGTAAACACCCAGCACTGACTTCATCTACTGATGTGTAAGAGAAGAAGATAAGAAAGAGAGAAAAAAAGTTTTTGAAGGATTTGGGGGTTTTTAAGCTAAAGTTCCCTGCTTAAAAATAATATGCTACAGCCCTAAATGCTGTTAATCAACTGAGCTTCAAGGACTTCAATATTCCCCTATGATAACTATTTACATCCACTAGTCTAATAAGGATAACTAACTTTTGATTAAAAGTTTATTAAAAAAAAAAAAGAGGTTTCCTCTGGCAGAGCCATGTGTGCTTTAACAACCACAAGCATCCCCTGCAGCCCCATGCTGAAGGTTTGCTTTGTTCATTTGCACTTCTCTTTGTTTCACCTTTTTAGTCCGATATTTAGTCCTTTTTACACATGATTTTTGGGGTTTTTTTTGTACAGTAGACACATTTTGCCTTTTTTTGTTTGTTTGGTTGTGTTTTTGTTTTTTTGGGTTTTTTGTTTTTTTTTAGTGTGGTTCTAACTTCCTTAGGTAAATATTTCATGTATTTCATGTTGCAGACATCCATAATTTTGTTTTTGAGTGGATGTCTTCCCTACGTGCTTATGTAGGCTCTCCTCACCAGATACATTTCATTCCCAGAGATGCCAGCATGATATCTAACCTCTGTCAACTCACATCCTTGATGTATAGTACAAGCTTCCTTCATTAATATATCTTAGTCTTCACCAGTCATCCCTATCCTTTCACCGCTAGCAACTGCAGAAGGTAAACACCATCAATCTTCCCTACTCTGGGGTCTTTCATTTTCAGATATTGTAACATCACTTGGGCTGTCATTATACTAGGATGCATACATCTAGAAAGGCCACCCCATGTCTTGTCTTGGGCTCACCAAAGAAAAGTTTGTTTAGGTAGCATAATATCAGGCATTTGCAAAAGATATCACCCAGACAGGATATCTTCCAGCAAATGTTTACTCAAAGAGATAACTTTAAAAGGTTACGCACATTAAACCAGTGACCTCCTGCGTTACTAGCATAAACAAAAAAGGAACTGAGCTGCTTTTTCAAACTATAACAATTTTTTGAGTCAAAATCATGGTGATGACAGTGTTCTGTTGCCATAGAAAGGATTGCAACCTCACAGATCTGGCTTTATTACTAAAACTTGCAAAAACATGTTATAAGCAGGCATTTATATATCCCCACACATGGATGAGTCAGCGTGCCATGTCATGTGAGCGCAACACAGGAACAAGGGTCCCCAGAGCTGCTAAACTAGCTTACTGTCTGACCTCAGGCAAGCATATGTAATCACTTGATTACAAGCACTCTTAAGCCTACATTACTCTTCTGTAGATCCACCACTAAAACATACATGATTCTGTCTGGGAAGGTCCCCTTTCTTTATTTGGGGAAGGTTTGTTAAAAGGCAGGCCTGGAGATTGTTGATGACGATGCCAGATGAATCATCAGCCATTGTTTCTGAGAACAGTTTGCAAACAGCTCTGAGGACAGTCCAGCTCAGGCTCTCCCTGTTCCCCAGAGGTAAAGTCAGGCAAGAACCTATGCTGGGAACACAGTGTGTTCTGGGTTCCTGTGAAACAACTGCCCCTACCCACAGTACGCTTCACGGGTGAAGAGGTTGTTTGTAAGACAGCTGGAGACCAGACAGCTATGGAACTTTGAAGTGCATTGGAAGCTGAGCAGGAAGCCCATGGAGCACTAGTGTGAGATGATACTTCATATTCACTATGTCACCTTCCTTGCCTATAATGCAGACTGTGCATATCGACTTAAACAGAACTACCTCAGATTGCATGTTTGAGAGCTTCAGTCAAGAGGTGCTGATAACTACCTAATTCAACCATAAAGACAAAAATCTTTTGACTAAATAAAAATGTAAAAAGACAGTTTTTGCCATTGCTGTCTTCAGAAGCAGTCTGTCCCTGCAGGGCACAGGCACTGCTTCTCAGCTTGACAGTCAGAGCACAGCAGCCCTCAACAGAGAAGGAAAGCGTAATCCCTGCTTCTTCTTGTTGATACAGCTTCCCTCCTTCACAGCTGAAACAATTAATCTCTATGTTTATTTCTCTCAGACATCAAAAATACAAGGGAAATCACTATTTGCATCTTTTGTGAAAGACTAGTATCTGCAGCATAATCTCAGTGCTGAAGCCAACAGTCTCTTATTTCCCTGCAGACCTGCATGAAGCAAAGAAGAAAGGCTAGATCTTTCAGCCCTTGAGGCGTTAAGAGAGCTTTTACTCTCTTGAAGAAAAACTAGATGAATTTGATATGTGAGGAAGAATTAGGCAAAGTTGAAGATACGCATGAAAGAACTGAGATAGGGTTCAGCTACCTGCTCTGCCATACCTTCCTATATAATTTGGGCACAGCCCTACAATGTACCTCAGTTCTCCATCAGCAAAAGAAAATAAAAGTCCTCCCGTAATCTAAGGAGCAGTCAGGTTCAGTAATGGGAAATTAAACATATCATCCATAATTTGTCAAGGTGGAATGAGCAAAGCCAACAACATTAAAGCATTCACTGTTACTAGACCTTGTATGTGGCTAAAGTCAACAGTATCGGTATAGATGTTCATATTCTGTAATGTTTATAGAAATCAGTGCCATCAAAACCGTATCCATGCATAGCTTCAAGTTTCTTCCCAGTTTCAACCACAGTAGCATGAAGATTAGGACATGGGCAGCTAGTAAGTTTGTTTACTGCAACTCTCTTGATCACTGTCCCTAGACACAGGAAATTTGAGGCAGAGTTACCACTGCTCAGGCCACTTTCTCTGATCTCATTTTATAGTGGATCCATACTAGCTTTCTGCATGTCAGATAGTGTATTTTACAGCCTTCACTTGGTTGTGTAGGTCTTTACTCGTTTGTGGCTGAACTACCCATGTAAGCTGCCATAGCACTCAATCGCACTGTATCTAGGTACATAAATGCAAGACCCTAAAGCCCAAAACAAGCAGACTGACTGATATTTTGGTTACTCAGCCTTATTTTCTCAGAATAAGCAAGACCATTTTGAATGCAGTTACTCTTTGCAACATAGCGGGGAAAGGGTACCTTGCAGTGACGGGCAAGCCAGGCTGCTGCTCTGGTCTTACCCCCAGGAGGTTCATGGGAGAGATCATCCCAACGGATTCAGCACAACCTGTGTGCCTGCCTTGCTGCTTCTCACTGCTTTCACTGCCAAAAACAAATAATGAAGCTTTTTGTTTGAGAGCTAGTTAGTGTGTCCATGAGCTTATCCCTGGAGAATTACGCAGCTGCGGAGTGATATGGCTAGAGATGGGGAGGAGAAAGTTTAGCATAGCTTTGCCTCCCTGGTCCTGGGCAAAATTTGTTTATTACAGCCAAACAAGAATTTGTACCTCTCATAAAACTGCATTTTTCTTCTTTGCCAAAAGAGAAAAATCTCCCCCTTCTCTCAGCAACAATTCCCTCCCTTAAAATGCCACGGAGCATTGACTGACTGTCTATTTCCACTTTTTAATTAGGATCAGCAGTGTATTTTCTTAAAGAAATAATATCTTCAATGAAAAATAAAGTTTTTCAGGCAAGTCTCAGTGATACCTGGATGGATTACCCACGGCGTGGATTCACCAGGCCCTGCCTGCCTTCGTCACTGCTGGCCGCAGCACCACGTCTGAATGGAGCAACGTTCATCCTGCTGGCTCCCAGCCCCATTCTGCCTGCTTAAAGCTGCCTCTGTTCGCTACAGGAATCTGCTTACCAGCCTTTCAAAGGTGAGCACACTAAATATATCCTTACTGCCTAATTTATTTGCCTTTTGTATCAGCCTTGGTTTTGTTTTATTTGGGTTATTCTACCACTGCCATTATGCTGCATAATTGAGAGTTGGTTATTCTGTGAAACTGGCAGCTGTGAGAGGTGCTGATTTAACACCCCGGAAGACCCGATTCCTCAAGTTTACCTGCAGTGGGGCTGAGTACAGGTAGTGAGAATGCAAGCCACCCACAGGAGCATCTCTCCATGGCAATTTGGAGGGGAGTCCCTGGAGCAGGAAAAGGAAGCCAGCCTCACTGCCCACTCAGTCCACAAGGCAGCACTACAATTAGAGGTCATTTCATCCCATAGATGCCAAACTGAGACAGTATTCAAATGAACTAAGGAAGAAAAAAGCCATATAAATGAGACACTTATGGACAGGGAAAGAACAGGATATCCTAAGAGATAGCAAGCTGTACCTAGATTCTGGGTATTATAGTCAAACCACAGTGGTTCAGAAAGATCGAAGTGCACGAGGAGAACTGGGACTGCTGATGTCTCTGCAAAACCTGTTCTGTAGACTTCAAAGCTGTCAGTCTGGCACATTCTAAGAGCCTGCATTCATTGTATGACAGCAAAGTGAAATAATTGACTTGTGGGTGTGGGTGTGTAATAGTGACAAATTTGAGGGTAGAGGAATTCCCCACGTCCCTTGGCTAATGATCCCCAAATTTCTATGCAAAAGAAAAATAATCTCCCTGTTTCAATAAACTACAGTGAACAAACCTGATGCTAAAACACACCTGGCTGAGTCAGACTTAATTTTGGAGCAAAACAAAACACCCTACCCACCCTAAAAGATAAGGTAGTTTCTCTTAAGAAAAACAGGAAAGCTGATCTATAAATAAGTCAGAAGACTTCATCAGAAGAAAAATCAGTCAGCCCAAATACTCTGAATATTGCACAAGAAGAGGAAAAAAGACTTAAAAGTATTGAACTTAGGAAGAGAACAACTTCATCTGCTTGTAGATTCTTTAAATTACCCCCCAAACTCCCAAGAGAAGCTGGGACCAGAATTTAAAGTCTTCTACTCATATGACTATCCAGGTGAAGGATATGTATATGGGAGTCTCATATAGCTGTCAATAAGTTATGGTGTTAATGTATTCCTACCCATCTAAAACACCAGAGAGATGTGGTGGGGGTAAAATTTTAGTAATATCTCTGTAGGGGTTTCTAAGTAAGTTGGCTCAAAGTTCTACAAAAGCCCTTCAGCCCCAGGTTTCCCACCTGAGAAGGGGCCATTTCATTTTTCCCGGCAAACCACTGACCTTTTTCTTTAGTGTATCCCTCTGGAGAGCGTCTAGCCCAGCATGCTTCAGTGGAATTAAATGAGGTGTGTATCCTTGTCATGCTTGTCGCATGTTTGTACGTGAATTTCAGTTGCTGATGATAGCTTTCAATCTCCCTCCTTCACATCTTGATATATTTTAAAGTTCCACCTTCTGTGGGTAATTTTCTGTGCAGGAGTGGAGGCAGAAATGCTGAAATACCATAATAAAGGTTCTTATCATTATATTTCTAGCTAAGTCAGAAACAGAAATTGCTGAGAATCCTGTTTCCTTGAACTTGAATCCTATTCTCTGACCTTTTCTTCCCAAACCAAGACAATGAGATAGTTCAGATCTTATATGGATTGAGAACTGAGGTTTCCAGTCTCTATCAAAAGATATCCAGCTAGAAGAAAAAAAGGCGGTCACAGTACCTCCTTATAGAAGGTCTAATATAAAAATTGGTGTGCTTTGCCCCAGATACTAGATTCCCTTCCAATCTGGAGCACTGGAACACAAAAAAATTAGACATCTTACAGTGACAGTAAGTTATGCAGCAGTTTGCCTTTCTGAGTGGAGGGCTTCTTCTCCAGAGGAGCCTCTTAGATGCATGAGATTAGAAACTGTATGCTCCGAGTATTAATCAAAATCTAGGAAGTGGTGGGTGCTGAAGTGGAAGCCATTAGAAATCTATTATTTTATCATCATCCTGCTCAAATTTGATATTAAAACAGTACTGCGCTCCCCATCATTTTTCTCAGCTTAATATACCAGTAACAATTATAAAAAATAGTGTTTTAAAGACATATAAATCTTATTCTCAGATTGACCCGGTCTATACTATAAGTGTAAACAATAAACTTTCGTATACTCCTTAATGCCATTGCCAAACTGAAGTCATTATCAACAACCTATCTCCTAGGTTTCTTAATCTATAGATCAGATCCTGAAATCCTGTTACACATTTCATATCTTACAAACTGCCATCCTAGTGCCCTTACACACTGTTCTGTTAGTTCAACCCTCCTCCATCTTGCTGAGGAAGAATGTGGTGGAATGACCATCCCAGCTGACAGCTATAAGCGGTTTCACCAGGGTTTTGTTCTCAGTGGTAGCTCATCTAAATACCATTCACAATCAGTCTCAGATCAGACAATTTTGGTTTTTTTTCAGTAGGATTCAAATTTCCAACCTAATCTTGCTTCTCAAGGTTTTGTCAGATACTCTGTTTATGTCATTTATAACTCATGAATTTGCAGCGAAAATATTAATCTTTTCATCCTTGCGAACAAGGAAAATACCTAGGCCTTCTTGGCTGAGGCAGTAAGGAGTTCATGGGCAGTTTACTTTCCTAAGTAAGAACAGGGAACTTCTTATATCAAAGACTGAAAGCCAAGGCTTCTTTTTCAATATTTTCAATATTCATGACAGAAACTACAGATATTTGGATGAAACCATATTGTAATGGTCCAAAACTCCTTGTAAACACTTGGGTTTATACATTTGCTTTCAGGCCGTTTAAAGACTGGCATTTCTTTAATTAACTCCTTCAGTTTCCCAGATTCTTTATTAAAAACTGTTAAACGTACATGGCACGTGCACAATATTGCTCAAAGTCTGCCTTAGCCCAGGACCCTAGCTTTTTCCTAAACTGCTCAGAACATCTGCTCATACTCGGGTTTTTTTTTAACTGTATTTCCTTCAGTGTGAAAAATTGTCCATACAGAACAATTTCTCTGCTACTTTAGAAAAATTTAATTCTATCATCCTAAAACAATCTAAATGATAATGCAGGAAGTGTCCACCGTGTTTCCTATGGTGGGATGTTAAATATGCATGAATTTATGTGTTTTCTCCCATGAGCGTATTTTCCAGACCTCTGGTGACACACAAAATGAAGGAAAATATTTGAAGTCAGTCACCTCTCCAAAAAAATATCCCACCCTTTTCAATAATGTTTCATTTTTACATGGAAAACAGCACTCCTCAGCATTTCCACAGATAATAGGGATGCTAGACAGGATACTAACTCAATAACGTGAGCAGTAGAAAGTACTCAAGAACTGTGTACTGTAAGAAATAAGAATACTTTGTCTTCTATTCTGCTGGTGCTGACTTCAGGCTTATTCAGACTGCAGCTTTATTGAAACTTCTGTTTTGATTCTAGTGAAATTTAACTTCTCCATTCCCACTTTGGGTGGTTTTTTAATTCATTTAAATCCCATTACCTGTTTTGTTTAGAAATTATTTAGACCTAGGAAGCCTTGTAAAAGCACATTCTTTCAGTCTTCAGTTTCTAGGTGGTCAGAGTTGTGCGACACTTGTACAATCCCATGACTTGTTCCATCTGTCTCCTACCACATTTCCCCACATTAGGGTTGTGATTCATGCTCATTTCTTTATGGTCTGTGCATTACAGTAGTAAATATAATGTTTAGGTTAAATAATCAACTATGCTAAGCCTTGTATTAGTACATATTATAGACAATCCCTGCCTTGAAGGGTTTCAATTTAAATAGAAAAGATGGAAGGAAAGAAGTGGAGAAAGGGGTGGAGTCCCAGAGAAATTCAGCAATTTGCACAGTCACAAGCCAGGACTTGAATTCCAGGGTCCTGTAATTCTTTCATTTCCATAAATCTCTCTACCACTTGTATCAAGGCAAAGAACCATTCCAGCCAGAAATAAGCAGAAAATAGCAGGTTTGATTCTCAGATCTTTATTCACTTGATGCTGTCACAACCAATGTTGGTCAATGACAGAGGGTAAAGTAAAGAAGATCTTGTTAATTTAAGGTCAGAGTACCCCAGAAAAGCAAGTTTATAAAATGGGACAATGCAGGGAACATAACTCTAAAAAAAAAAAAACAAAAAAAAAATTTAAAACTTTTT
>VYZW01044826.1:9443-42833 GCA_013401315.1 Balaeniceps rex | reverse complement strand
TGTTGTCTGCATGCTGTAGACTCTGGAGTCAGCAATTCTTTCTGTTCTTTCCTAGAGTTGTTGTAAGGCTGTCTCCCAGAGCTCTTCACACTCAACATAATCAGAGAAGAGCAGAACTTGCCCATCACATCTCTCAGCTTCGTGTATAAATTTCTAGTTGCAAAATAGATTCAATAATTCAGTCATAACACTCTCCACCGTACCATGTGTTCAGATAAGTGGTCTGAAAGAGGGATCCTTAAGGGAAAGTCAATTGCAATAAACTATTCTTTTCTTTGGTGGCATCTCATTGCCAGAAACAGCAAGCATGGCTGAACAACTATACGAAGTGTTGGATACTTTAAATATGTGATTGTACCTCATTCCTTTGGATATGAATCTTAATTGCCTGAGAGCAGTTTCTTGTGAATCAGTTTTTTTAAACTCATTTTAATTCTTATATAGAAAGGGCTTTTAGATCTAAAAAAGTTTATTCCTCTCATATATATGTTTGCACTTGCTATCACTCATGCTGCAAAGTATGGGGGTTTTCCAGTCAAAATATTCTTGGTATTCCATGGACTTCAAATGCCATGGAAAATTAAGGGCCTTTAATTCTGAAGAACATGCATCATGTAAATAAAAATATAGAAATAGAATAGGATGCTGGTCATTGTACCTGCAATAGATGAGTTACTCAGTGGAATAACGCATCTCATCAGCCTTTTTCTTCTGGAAAGTGGTGTTTTAGCTTGCCTCAAAGCTAAATTCATCCCTCTCCTTGTAACTGACCTTTGTACATCCTCATGTAAGGGCAGAATTTGTACAAATTTGAGCTCTTCTCACAGTTCAGTACAAACCATGTTGTCTTTCCTGAGGGAGATAGAGATACAGGAGTACTGCAGGTCAGGGTTGTGGTGCATTGACAGAGCTACATAAGGAAGCTTGTACAATACCTGATTTAAGTGTAAGATTCTTACAGGGTTTTCAGAGAGGAAGGAAAACAGTGTGGTTGTCCACGGTGTTTCTCAAAGGAGCTCTGCATTAAGATTCTGGAGACAAGTTTGAGTTCACCTGGTCCTTTGCCCCTCGCTTGCCTGATCACGGGAGGGAAGGCCACGTGGCAATTGAGAAAGGGACTACACATTGCAGTAACTAATCAAAAATCAATTTTGGCAGCCTACTCAGTGAAAAGGAATGAAAAAGCGGAGGTGGCAGGAGGGTTTTTTTAAGGCTTTCAGGAAGGGTGGTGGGTTTCTCCTGTAATTCAAAGAAACAGCAGCAAAACAAAAAGAGAACTAAAACAACAAGGACAAATACAGTGTGTGGAAAAAGCCTGTTGGATACTTGTCTTTGAACAACTCTCTTCATCAAGAAAACAGTTTAAATACAATGAGTTGTGCAACAGTACTCCAGTTTGCTGGCAGCGCCCTCATCTGTCTTCTCAAAATATTTGTCACTGGTCCAGGTGTGAATTAAAAAAAAAAAAAAAGTAATTATCAGCAGACTGAAATCAGAAAACTGTCTCCCATATGATTATGCTGATAGGGTGATGCTATCTGCTCTGCGCCCGCTCCATGCACACAAACCCACAGGAGAAGGTGACCTCTTCTGCATGGATGTATCCAGGGCAGGTGTGGTGACCAGGCACAAAAGGATGTACTCACGGGTTTTGGAAGCATGTACTATAGTAAAGCTGCCTACACCTCCCACAGAGAAAAAGAACTGGACCATATAGAAGCATTTCCCTGAGTCAGATTGACCCACAAGACCAGCAGCTGGACGAAACAGCTAAATAAATATCTCTGTAGGAAATTTTGAAATTCGGAGACATTTTGAAATGAAAAACTAAAATGTTTCTTTTCAGGCTACTCCAGGGTGTTTAGGGAGGGACCAAAGCAGACATAAAATTGAAACTTTGTGGTGTCACAACCTAGTATCTTTTTAGCAAAAAAGGTTTCGTGTTTTTTTTAAAAAAANCCTCCCACAGAGAAAAAGAACTGGACCATATAGAAGCATTTCCCTGAGTCAGATTGACCCACAAGACCAGCAGCTGGACGAAACAGCTAAATAAATATCTCTGTAGGAAATTTTGAAATTCGGAGACATTTTGAAATGAAAAACTAAAATGTTTCTTTTCAGGCTACTCCAGGGTGTTTAGGGAGGGACCAAAGCNCCTACTAAGACCTTTCTTTTCAACAAACAAAACTGTTCTGCCATAAGAAGGCTTGCCAGGCTGATTCTTTTGTTCTAAAAAGTAGGAAATGCCCAGCATATCCAAGCAAAGGCCCAATCTCTCAAGAAGAGCTCCAAATCCAGAAAGGAAGAAGGTAAAACCTCCATGAGGTGCCTAGGCACTTCTCTAATGTTACTGACTGTACATAGAACATCCCCAATTCTATAGTGATGATCAGCAGTGTCAAACTCTCCAACTGATGTGAAGCTTGATCTCCTTGAGACCTGCCATCATTTAGATGGCGCTAGCTAGGTGCTGGCATCTAGAAGTCATGGTCCAGATCAGGGGCCACTGTGCTAGACTCTGTATAAAGCTATCATGAAAAGAAGATCGGTATCACATTGCAGCAATGCCACATTGTTGTGGGTTTTTTTGTTTTTTAATTGGAAAAAAAACCCCTGCAGTTATCCGATGCTCTAGGCGTATGTACAAAGCACATTTAAAAATACAATAGGCATTCAAATGGGAATATTATTAATTAAAAGCCTCCACGTACTGTACAAATGAAATGTTCTTCTCTCTACCTACTCAAGTCATTCATTCAGAAAAATCCTGGGAAAATAGTTAGGCTTTGCAATGTGCCCCACAGGTCAATGTATTCAGGCTCCAACAGACCAAGTGGGAGGAGTGAGTTCCAGAACAGGGAAATCTTCATCGCGAACTCCCTCTCAAAAGGAGTGCATTCAGAAGTGTGCACAGCACGCTCACAGAAAAATGGCTCTAGCCCTTTGCTCAGCTCAAATTTTAAATGAGTCCTTTAATATATGTATATCCAACCAAGGAAGAGATGCTGACCTATGCTCCTGTCTGAAGCACAGCAGTGGGAAGGACTTTGAAGCCCTGTAGGGTTTTCAGACCCACAGCTTGCCTGCCTTTTTTTTTTTTTTCCTACTGTATATATCCTTATGGTATAGATTTATACCACAACAACCCCTTTTCTCTATGCTCAGCTACCCCATGTCCCCTTTATTTAATAGCAGTGGCACCCTTGAAAGTCAAACTGTCCCTGGGCAGCTCGCTGACAGTATATTACAAAACGTATCCACAAGAGCTGGTCTCACAACTATTTACTTTTCCTGTAGTCCTATATCATAAGTCCCCTTTTAGTATAGGGATGCGCCAAAGTCTGGCTGCAGACCCCAGAGCCAAACTTCCCTCATGCTTTAAAGTTTGGTGTTATATTTCAGATCCATCCCCTAAACCAGATTGGCTTTCAGTGTTCAGATCAGAACAATCCCTATCTTATTTGCGTGCTGGCTGCAAAACAGTAGGAAGATTGTTAATACCCTTCTCAGGCCCTAATTAAAAATCCAAACTCAAATTTAATATTTCAAACATTATTTAAAATATATTAAGATAGTCAGTCTATTGCTGTTGCTCATTACTCTGTAGAAACCTAATATTATTAACAGCATGTACAGAGGACCTGGAGCATGAATTAATAATGAGGTGCTTGTGCTGGAAAACATGCGAGAGCCTGGTTCCCCAAGTTGGCAGGCATCCGGCAGAGACTAGTTTGCTCTTCTCTACACAGTGATCAAATCATCTGCTCAACAAAATCATTAGGAAGGAAAGCATTTCTGATTAGTTTACTTCCTCTGATGATCATTTTCCAAAACCAACGAAGATGACAGGCCATCAGAAATGAAGGGGGCCACATCGGGGGAAAAAAGATCTTTAAATCAATGGCATTGTACTATTGATCAAACGGTAGTAGTGCTGGTATCTGAGCATGATCCTCAAATGGGTGAGGACCCCCATGCCTTCAGCCTACCCTCACCTTGTACATGAAGTCTCTTGAGGCTTTTGAGGTGAGGTTTTAAAGCAACTCTTTCCCCCTTTCTCATTGTCCTAACAGAAAACAAATCTGCACGAGAATATACAGAAAGAGCTCGTGGCCTGTTAATGCTCTTGGCCTGGAGCGAAGGTATTGGAGGTGTTTGCAGGTTTTCTGTAGATATGAACAAGGACTTAGCAAGTCACTGAGCTCTTCCGGCGATGCCAGAATCAGGAAAGATGTGCAAGATAGAAAATATCTGCATCATTCGTAGTATGCAATACATATATATTTATATATAATGTGTATGTGCCTATAAAAATACATCGTAGCCATGTAAGCTGTGTTTTTCATATGTATAATAACACTACAGCTAGATCAATGATGTAGTATAGAGATTAGGTGTATTTATTTATATATCTATGCATACCCCCTTCTTACGCATGCTTCACAGGAAGCTGGCTTTCACCTGTCCTCTTGGTGCCCCACGCTGGCCTCCTCTGCCCATGCACGCTTTTCTACTGACGGTGAGCCCAGCTACCTTTGTGCTTCCTCCATGCACGGAGAAATGCCTTCAACATTTGCAGAAAACATTGGGAAGTTATAGTTATTGAAGCTGTTTGTGCCCTGAAACCTTAGCTGTGCTCTAGTCTTACACACCCTTTTCCTTTAAGATGAACATACCACTGCCCACAGTGGAGCATTCAGTTCTGTAGCTACTGCCTTGCTCTCTCACTGTAAATTAAAAGGTGTGAAGGAGAAGGAAATTTTCCAGAGTAAATGAGAGAAATTATTACATCATTTTGTGTAATTTTTGATGCAGGAAACAATTTTCCCTGTGCACCTGTTGCAGGGAGAAACAAGGCTGCTTCAACCATCAATCTGTGGGACCTCAGAGCTCAGCCTGAAAGCAAAGGTGAAACGAAATACGAAAATTGCAGTGCAGCAGAAGAGGAGTCAGCTATCTGAGGGCCTCTGCTGAAATCCCATCTTTCGGGTAGGGTTTCTTGTGCATTTTCGTGTTTTGGTCACCTGACAGCAGCTCTCTGGCCTAATTGGTTTCCTAGTTAACAGACTAAGTAATGATGTAACCAGAGTGTGTGGGAACCAGACCTGTGTGACAGATACAAATTTTCCCAGCCATACTAATTCTGCCTGCTTACCTGGTTCTGCTGCTGGTTATCTGGAAACTTGAACTACTTAAAGGATATAATGAGCCTAGCAAAGGTTGAGACACAGCTTAGTCATTCAACACAAAATTATCCCCTGCCGCAAAATACATTAACTTGTGAAGTCTAATTATTTTTGTTACTAAACAACACTGTATTTTAATAGTTATGGCTGTGTCTACAGCTTTTATTTACTTTTCCTGTGGTTGGCTGAAGTGAAAATTAGTTGTTTGTAGCCTAAAGGAGCAGATCAGCTCTGTTCATTTACAAGTGTGTCTCCATAACCACTTTCTGTTCTTCACTGTCTGCTGTCCCCGAGTGCTCTCACACAATGTTGCTCATTTGGGCTGGTGATTTTTTGTAGCTGAATGTCGTTGCTATTGCTTGTATGACAATACAAGGTTTCAGAAAGGCTCCAGCTAAAATCAAAGTCCTGTTGAACTGGGCACTATATAAACATATAATGAGAAACAGTCCTCTAAATGCAAAGTGGTTGCACCCCAAGTACCTCAGACGGAGGTGGTTTGGTGGAGAGGAAAGCTTTGCAGCCTCAGAGCTGAGCCCCTAAGACAGTAATTTTTACAATAATCAGCCTGAGAAACAGCCTCATGTAAAATACAATAACTGGGAAAGGGAGGTGAGAGGGAAAGGGAATACCTGGCATGGAGGATGCCTGACCAGCTTCCTTCTCCATGTGGTGGACAAAGAATGAAGGTCTTGAGACTTCCCTCTACCCTAATATAAAATCCCAGTAACTACATGTAGCTCATGCTGGGGAAAGCTGATCTTGGGAGCAGGCTGAGCTGGGGATGTGCCTGGCACGTGGCATTTCTGTGGTCCTCAGGCAGTTCCCATTTGCCCTTGCAGAAGGGACCGTGTCTCTGCACAGCAGTTAAATGTTTTCTAATGAGTCGGGGCACCTGGGCTGTCACCGGATGGGCTACAGAGCCCGGAGCAAACTTCGCCGTGACCCTGGTGGTTATTGTTCTGCAGCAAAACGCAGCCAGTACAGCCTGTGTCTGATATTCTTTAATAGAGAGGAAGAAAGTTTTATGTTTGTTTGCATGTATCTAGCTGTTCTTTCACTTTGCACCCACAGACGTGTTTGATAAATGGAAGAAACAGAAAGCAGAAGCAAGAAGCTAGACTCCTAAGGTGATGTGAAACTGGTTTATGTTTTCCTTGAAAACAGGACTCTTAAATGTGATGACAGAAATCATGAAAGTAGCAGGGCTTTGCATACACTTGATGTAGTTAATCCAGTCAGTAAACGTGATGTTAAAAAAAGGACGCCCCACAGTGTTTCAGTATCTTTCTATTTGACGTTTATACGATGCCTAATGCGTATGCAATGGATCTGGGGCCTGACATCTATTTAAACTCTTTGGGAGCAATATCAAACATTAATGGGGATTAGTGTTAGAACTGGTGTAAACATAGCAAACAATCTGCTGTAAGTGTATGCTCACATTTCCATATGTTATGTAGGTAAGCAGAGCCACTGAAGAGGAAAGAAAGCCTGAGAGGTAGTTCTCAGCTAACTACTTCTAGGATTGGTAGAGGCAGACACTAGTAGGGCACAACTATCTCATGATATCAGTGTCTACATACTCATAAAATGCTCTGTATAGAGCTGCAATTTAGTTTTGTAAAAGGTAAGAAAGATTTAAAGAGATGCAATTCCATTGTGCAAAACCACTAAAAAACAGATAAAAATGATTTAGTACTTCCAGGTGCACTGTAATTCTTGGCAGAAAAAGCTAATTCCAGGTGTGTAACTTCAAAAAAAATCCAACAAAAAATCCAACCCTGTTGTCAAACCTGGATAAAACCATCAAGTTAGAAAAATAGAAGCTAAACTAGGAACAAAGTCCAGAGTACAACTGCGGAAAGACAGCCTCTCCATTGAAGAAATTATTGCATATAAGTGAATCTCCTTATTACTTAAGTAAACATAGCTTGATTCTGGGCAGTATTTCAAAAGAGATAAAGCTTTGGCATGCATGAGCACATAGGAAGATGACATATTCGCAGTGGGAGGTATGAGGTGGGGTTTCCAGTAGTGCCAAAATTTATCTCACACAGACATACTTAGGGCCAGATCCAAAGCTGCTGAAGCAAAGAGCAAATCTTTCCACTGTCTTCAACTGGCTTTGTGTTCAACGTTCACTCACGCTAGGAGAAAGGGAAAAAAATACATTTGTTTCCTTATTTGCAGCCAAATCGTTTACACATTTTTCCTTCTCCTTTTAAGTCTGGGGAACTCTTGTCATTGACTTCCTCAGGGGCAGGTCCTTAATCAACAGATCAAAATATAAGCTGTACCACAAAATGGAAAATACTATTATACCAGCTAAAGTTATTTGCTTCAGCAACACATGTGGTATGGGATATTATTATTCCATAATAGAATACACATTGATTCATTTGACACATTTTTTTTTAAAAGAGCTTTTATTTATACAACGTGTTTATGGACAAATATGCATTGAATGCTTTTTAAGTCCTATTATGGTTTGGTTTTATTTCCATATGTTCAGATGAAATGACCATTACTGGGACTAGAAACCTACAGCAGTAATGGAAGCTCTTCTAGATGGTGCCAGTTTTATATCCTGCAGGGGTAGTTGCCACTATATTAATATCCTGCAGGTCAAGTTAATTAATTTTTTTTAAAACAACATATTTTGCAGGCTCTATGCAATTTGATACAGTGTCACACTTAGTACATGCCAGTCTTGCATCTGAATTAAGAGCCAGGGAATTGTACCAGATGAGACCTCCAAGTAAGTAGGTTTTGCAGAAATCCATGGCCACACAGAAGGAAAATGGACACAGCAACCTTGTCTCCCAAAGGTACATGTGAAAACTCTTTAGGAATCAGGGCACTAGCTATGAAAGAGACAGATTTGTTGGGAAAGTCTGGTTTTCCCTAACGGCTGGGCCTTCTGCTGCCATGATCAGCGGCTGGGTGTGTGGCAGTGCATTCGGTTCAATTTGCTCCTGTGAACCAACATTTTTTCCCTTGCTGTAACCTTGATTTAACAAAAAGGGGTTTGAGAAACCCAATCCTTCCCCAGTCACACAATCACTCCCTGACTTTCAGTACTGCTGTCATCCACGGAGCCTAGACAGTGTTGTGCCTGTGATAACACATGGCCATTTCAGCGATACAAAAATAACACAGGTGAATACGAAAACCTTTTTGCCCTCTCCTTGAGACTGCTGGACTGGGTGGCCGTTTCTTATTGCAGAGGAGCAACAAGGTGTGTCTCTGTGCACAGGGCAAAGCAATTAACAGCCCAGCTGTGATTGCACAGGGCTTTCTATAGCCTCTCTCTCTTTTTCCCACACATAAATACGTGCACGTAGGGGAGGGGAAGGGGCTTTTCATTTCCTTTCTCTGCTCGCTGCTGTGATTGCACTAAGTCGGTACAGAGATCCTTATCTCAAAGCAGAGAGGAAAGTGAAATCTCCAGTTTTGTCACTGTTTGAGTGCTCTGTAATATCTAGGGAGTTCAGCAGGCACTGATTTTACTTTCATGGCATCACTGAGAATTAGAGGTGTTCGTTCTGTCCAGACCTCAGCATTAGGGCAGCCAGGATCCCAGTGGAGTAAAAGGTGTGTCAAACCTAGCAGGAAGTGGTACTGCTTTGGGTTTGTGACATTGTGATAAAACTGTTTTCCACTGAAAAAAACTGAGGACACATTTTAATTTTTACCTATCATTTCAGACTCTCCAGACTATTAAGGCTGCATAAATATTAAAGGCTTGTTATTTACATTAGAATCATTATCTTTAAAGATATCAGTGCTTGTTAAATGATTCATAATGCATAATTCATTCAACCAATTCTGCCTTTTTCTCTGTTTGTTATTCACCTGCAAACAGACTTTGATTTTTATAAATTTGTTCATTATTCAAATCATTCCAGGCTCTCCTCACAAACACATTTTAGTGGTCTCCTTTGCTCAAAACCCATTGTCTCCTACAATATTTTTATCAATTTGCTTCTGTTGTTGCTTGCAGAGTGTAATTGAACATTTAATAACAGACCTGAATCTCCCCCTGACTTTAATCCAATCTACAGGATAGCTGTGGGGATTCATGCTAATGCTTCTGACACTGCCATGCAGCCACTGACAAGGTACGCTCTGTGGTCGTTCGTCTAGCAAGCTCTGCCTTTTATTCCCACTTGTTGGAAACACAATAATTGATAGAGTTCTGCAGCACGTGGCCAGGCTGTAAAGTCTGGGAAATTAACTTTGGTGTTTACATACAAAGCAAGCGTGGCAAGATTTGGGTTTCCCTACACCACAGCACAGTGTGGTTCAGTGAGAGAGCACCAGAGCAGGATTTCAGAGGTTTGGTTCGGATCTCCAGCCAGCCACTTCCATGCAGGGTTGCTTCCCCCTGTGCCTGAATTTTCTCTTCTCTAGATTGATATCAGTGTTGCTTGAGGAAGATCTTGCTCTGCAGAGACCACAAGGAGTAAAAAATGCTCCTGGCATCTAACTTTAGTTGCTTCCCCTGAGCTGCCTGAAAAGAGAGTTGTGAGAAGTTTCTCCACTGATTTCTAGCCTTGGGGCTGCTGTTCTGAAACATCTCCAAGCTGATCCCTCACTCCCCCTTAGAGGAGTCTGGAGAGTCACCATCTCATGGCTTGGGTAAAGCGCCTGAAGAAACACTGCTAGGCTTCTATAAAGAGAAAAAAGTTCAGCAAATAAGGTATTAGTGTGTTTGTCTCTGATCCAAATACTTTGATCTTTAACATAAGAATAGGGAAAAAGTTCTTTTTGTTTTCAATTCAGTTCGTCACTATTCATCGTTAGTTTATTTTGGATGCCCTTCTGAGAAGTTGCTACCTGCACAATGGGGAAAAAGAATTCAAAACAATATAGAAAAAATGAAGTCAGTAGTAAGGAACTAATTTGTTATCTGAGTCTACAAATAAATGATTGTAACAGATCACAGTAATTAAAATTGGTTAAAATATTTTAAGAAAAAAAATTTCCTATAGATTTTTAGAAAAAACAAAAATATACACTTCAGGTTTGAGGGTTTTTATCACTTCAGAGAGAAATTTCAAGATAAAAAGAGTCAAAATTAAGCCATTTTTGTTTTAGTTTGAAACACAATTTTCAGTTTAGTTAGCAAAAAAGACTTTTAAAGTTTTCCTGGTGATTGCTCTGTCCATTATAAACTGGTCTTAATATCTTTTTTTTGTTTTCTTCCCACTAGAGGTAAAGGAAGAGAGATGATCTATATAAACATTGATAGCTTAGAAATGGAAAAAATTAAGAACATAAAACTGGAATCAGAATCTCCTCTCTTCTGGATTTTCAGCTAGAAAAATATGACAAATAGCCCTGAATGAAATTGCCCTCTTAATTTCTAATGTTTCTCTGCTTAAAAATTTATAATGTGATTGTTTTTTCCCTAATGTTCTTGGTTTTCTTTTTTATTTTTTTTTGCTTTCCCACTATTCTTTGTAATTCCCTTTTATTCTACAACAAAGCTCTGGTAAAATATTAATTTCTAATGAAGAGTGACAGTGATTCGGCTATTTAACATACATGGTCACAGTCCATATGGACATAAGTATCCTTGATATCTACTAACCACAACACTCACTTTTAGCAGTAAAGAATCAAGTTGACTTTTACCTCAGGAGGTTTACTTTTACACTGTTCACAAGGAGGAATGAGGTAAGCCTTAGCATTCCTGCAATGTTTTTGGACTGAATATATGGAGGTAAAGAACATTTACTTATACAAATCCCTCAGAGTTTCTCAGGTCACATCTGTACCCAGGCTCATGCCAGCTAAAACGTTCAGGCATGCCCGGTGCGGCACCTTGGATTGGCACGTTATGGAGATAAAGAGTAGCTCAGACTTTTTTTCTGGAGATCAGAACTGAAACTCCACCCAAGTACTGGGGTGTCTTTGGAGGAGAAGCAGCACTTCCATGCATTTCAGGGCCTGGCATTGCAGTTCTGATCCAAGTTTAGATCTGCCATAATCTCAGTCTGCCACACTCTGCAGAAAATCTGTGATTTTCTACGTACCTGTTTCAAACTCAACTGATAGCGAGTTATGAAGAGAACCAGAGTCCACAGAATATAACAATCTCTTAAACTAGTCTCCTGATGAGCGATGGAAGCATCAAAAGTGAGAAACTACAGTACTGCTCATTTTCACTAGTCCTCATTTATCTTTCTTCCTTCTTCTCTCCCTTACACCATGAGTCATCCAACATTTGATACTTGGGGACACCATGTGTTATTTTGTTTCCTGGTCACTTTTGTCCCTTCCTCATGCAATGCATTCACACAAGCCCTGTGATCACATTGGAGTCCCAGCCAAAATGGCTCAGCTTCCTTCCCAGGGCATCAGAGAGCCAGGAAGAAAGGTTTGTTCAAGGTCTTGGCTCCCTCTCCTGGCTGGCTTTGCAGCAACTTAAAATGAGATTTTAGCCCTTCAAAAATTAGTGTTTGCTTACTGACAATGCACACTTGAAACAAGAGAGAAGAGCGCTCTAGTGATAAGACTCTGGTTTAAAAAAAAATAAATTAGAAAGTTGGAAGCTAATCTCACTAAAAATACAGTTATTTAAAAGTAAAATCATCATGTTTCTGATATAGACTATTTGAAAATGTTTTCTTCCTGCCAAGACTTCTTGAATGCCACATACATATGAGAAAGAGTCTTTTTTTTTAATTTGTTTGTTTTTCTGGATTACCTGTATTTTCCTTCTGACCTGCAGGCTCTAGACTTCTACTTAGTAAATGTCCCAAAAAAGGCTGTGTGTTATCCTTAAACAGTGGTAGCATTCCCCCTACCTGCTAATTGCTTTATTTGTCCTTACTGCTTCCGTCCCCTCACCAACAAAGGCTTTAGCATAAAGGGCAATGAGGTAGAACATGACAAGGAGAGTGGGAGCCAGAAGAGTGAATACTTCTGTAATTACACAGTAGCCTGGAGTAGCTCTTCTCAAATCAATTATGTAGCCTGGATTGCCCAAAACTCTGAGGACAGAGCCCTTGTTTTAATTTGCCTATGGAGCTATGTGCTCCAATAACGGGTAAAATTCTTGCCTTGTTACCAGTTGCCTTTTATCAGAATCCACATAATTCCTTCCTTATTTATTTTTATCTAATTACTTTATTAATAATACATTGTACTTAGCACAGCTACAAATCAATCGTTGCAAATTGCTTTGCAAACATTAACAAATGAAGTTTCACCTTATCTTGTTGAAAAGGTAGTGCCGTGTCCATTTTTCAACAGGGAAAACTGAGGCAGAGGATTATAATGGAAAGTGATTAGAAAAAGTGACTGGAAAACCACCCATAAAATCCTGAAAAACTGTAGTTGCAAAGTAAATTGCTGGATAAGCCAAGAATTTAACCCAGCAATCAAAACTTTCAGCCCAACTTCTACACTTGCTATGCACTCCTCAGCATTGTCCTTTTGGGGAGTTTATAATGGGCATAAACCTAGACGGTATAAAAGCAAAGTATTGCCAGTGTCAAGAGGATTCCAGAAGTTTTGGAGACTGATTTTTGTTGTTGCTGAAGAGTTTACTAAATAGCATACCGCATGTAACATGGACCTTACAGGATTAAGGAGAATGAGCACCTTTATTGTCAACAGATTTCACAACTCCATAAAGGTCTCTTATCTTCCAAAGCTTCTAGCTTTGGTTGTTACAGAAGTCAGTGTCAGAACTTCCTTGGCATCAATGATTGCGATTTGGCCCACATGGTGGTCACTGCCCCGATGTGTTTCTCCTTTCTTCCTTCCCTGTGGGACACCGAGCAGAAGCTGTGTCCAAATGCCTGGAGAAGTTTAGAATCAGGGAAAAAATTGCTTTTGATCCCTATTTTCTTCATAAATAAACTCCCAATATGTAATGAGAAACTGGAGTACCGCTTGTTTTATTTAAGCAATGACTTCAGCAATGCTGTAGAGAAGGGGAGAAAATATTTTTGAAGATATATTTAAAAGGCATTACAGCCACTGCCTGAAAGGACAAGTACACAGGAGGCAGAAGGGCGGCTTGTAAAGCTGTTCAGGTAACTGGTTGTTCAATAACAGAGGTGTGTATGCAGTAACAGAGGTGAAGACCTGAAGTGAAATTTTGTGCAAAATTTTGGCGAACTAAAACCCTGAAAGAATATTTCATATTTCACTGAAAAGCAGCTTCAAGCTTCCTAGATGTTTCTAATTAACTGCAAGTAAATTTAGACAAAAACATTTTTAGACTCTTAGTTTAAAAAAAAAATCAACTCAATACCCATTCATGAAAACTTGGTGATCATAATTTGTATTTCTCAGTGAAAAAGGTTTATCTGGAAAAAACGTGTCTGGATCTAGCTGTAACCTTATCTGCATAACCTGTAATAGAATAACTATAGCTATAGAAAGACTTTTGTTCTTTTTGGCATAGCCGATCAATTAGATGTGTAGGATGGAGTTACAAAAGCTCTTACAGTTTGCCGGAGTTGCTTTGCTGTTCACGGCTTTATGAACAGCACAGTGCTATAAATGAAGTTATGACGAGTGAATGATATTTTGAAAACTGAGTTGTTCTTCTTTATGTCATATAGCTAAAGCCCTCAATTGCCACTGGTTTCCCATAGGATTTTGATGCTACAGAAACGCACATGAAGGGTCAGTCCTTGCTTCAGTCTGCCTTGATGGGGGAAAATAAAGGCAATGGTGTTATACCTGTTTCATACACGGGGAGCTGAGGCACAGAGGGGCAGGCTTATTTTTATTCTGTTGTGCTGATTGGGATTTTTTTAAACCTGGCCAAATTTTCAATAAGCTTTTTATATTAATTTCTATTTTTGATGCTTTCACCGTCACTATATCATCTTTTCATCAGTAACCCCCATTGGCCACAACTTGCCCAAAATCTCTGAGGAGGTCAATGGGAGAGCTGGGAACTGAACCTTTCTCATCTGTAACGACAGTCAATGCACACCTCTAGATAGGGAATAGATATAAACCTTCATCCAAAATCCATGTCAGGTTCAAAAACACCTTTTAAAAGACAGCTGACCTACTGCAGGATTACAGTTTCAGGTGAAGCGAGCCAGAGCCAGAGCAGGTCCTTACTGGATAACCTGCTGTGTGCAAGGTGAAAGCAGCACAATTTCAAGGCTGCGTACCCTTAGAAAGTCCAATGATCCCATGGAGAGCAACTAATCGACTGGGAATGAACCAGTACATCTTGCAAGATTTTTTTCTAGGCAAGTTGGGTGCCAGTAAAATAGTCTAAAGAGGCAAAAGTGAAAAGTTTAGTCATTAATTTATGCACAGAAGTCCAGTAGCGGGAGTGCAGGCTTGTTGGTGGAGTGTCACCTCCTCTACCCGGGCTCCCAGTCATCTCAAAAGGCAGCACCTTTTCTTTTTTCTAACTCATTAAATTTCATTAGGCAAATCCAAATTCATTATCATCCTGATATTAATTTGCCATGTTAGCCACTGCTGTAATGCCCAGATGGTCAAGAGAGCAGGGAATAATTGTCATTTGGGAGGAGACAGTATTACACAGTTAGAGAGAAATCACCCCTTTAGGGATTTATAGGAAAACAATTGGGGCAGGATGGTGTCCAGCTACCTCCCCAACTACTGGTAATGCATTTGTGAAGGCACTAGCACATTAAGGTTTGAGCCAGGCTCCCCCTTATCTTAGAACAGCCACCAAATGGCATTCTTGCAGTATTAACTTTCTGTCACTTCCAGCTCAAGATGTGACCTGGAGTAAAAGGGCTCCTATCTGCCCATCAGCTCCCTTAACTACTCCCTCTCAAGATGCATGTTAATGTTGTGCCTTCATTTCGCAGTGCACAACTGAAAGAAATGGTGGACTTGTAGTAATATTCTTCCAATTAAAAGAAAACCTTTGTATTGTCAAAGTTAAAGCTAAGAAAGCTAACTTACAGTTTCCAGAAACTTCAGATATTAAGGAGCACACAGCCTTACCACCCAGGTTGCAGGCAGGTGCATTGCAGAGTTTTTTTCTCTCTCATACATCACTACGTTTGCTAGGTTAACAAAGCAAAAATAAAACAGTTCCCTGTTTCTTTAAAGATTTGGCTCTTTTTTGTACGAGTGCTGCATGCATACTGATATAACGTCCCTCTGTCCTTAAAAAGCCCCCTCCCTCCTAAAAACAAGATCAGTTTCTAAAACTTACAAACTATTGTGGTCACCCATGGCCCGTACTGACAGACAGGGGCTGTGTCAGGATGAGCAGAGGCTCAGGCAGCAGCTGGCAGCCCAGGCAGCTCTGCCTGCACCCAGGCCACAGCTGGACGGGGCGAACTCGCCTTTCTGCTTTCCCGAACCCGGAGGCAGAAAGCAGGGATCACCTCCTCTTCGTCCTGCCGGATGAAAGGAGTTACAACCTGCAGCCAAATAAACTGCCCAAAGCTTGGGCATTATACGTGGCGTTTATGCTGAAGGTCACTTTTTACACACCTAAAATTAAGAATAATAAATATCACTAAAATATTGATGAGGAATAATATATAAATACATTTCTGTGTGGCCCGTCTGACCTGTGGAGATGTGCATTTGGCTTTTTAACTGATATACGTGACTTCTTTGCTTTGCCACCTCCGTGCTGTTCCATTTCTCTTCACTACAGGAGGCGGCAGGTAGGGTTTGACGGGGAGCGACTGCTGCAGCCGGTGGAGGTTTTCCCTATTCCATAGCTGGCTCGGGAGGACTCGAAACCCGAGGGGGAGGAAGGGGCCGTGATCAGCCCGAACACACTGGGAAAAAGCATCTTTATCACTGGGAAAGCGGAGAATGCTGAAAGAGCTAAGCCTCCCTTCGTCCAAATCTTTTACCTTTGAGGGCTGTTTTTTTTTTTTTTTAAGGGTAAAAAGGCGGGAGCGGGGGGAGCAAAAATGCTGACCTTAATTAATGGAAGGCCCACTAGACCCGAAGGAAAAGGTTTGGCTCTCAAGGCCCGGGCCTCCCCCTGAGCCTCTCCTGGGTGTAATGAGAGAGCTCAGCTTCATTACTGGCAGCTGAGGGGAAGGGTCACCGGGGCTGGATTTGCAGGGCCCTCATTGAGGGATCACTCCATGCTGAGAGGAGCTGGCCATGCTCTTGGACACCTGGTCATTAACATTGCTAATTAGTGGCCATTAATCAGGGCCCTGGGTTTTTTGTTGTGTGTCACCGGCTCAGAGGAACCAAGTGAATAAGAAGATTGTTTCATTACCTCCACAAGAGGTGGAATGAAAGCAGTTCCCATCAGCTCAAGATGAGCTGAATTAAGGGAAAGGTTAGACAACAATTTAAGATGAGCTGCTGAGGGGGAGCCGGGGGACCTGAGCTGTCCTCTGAGAGGAAAACCAGTCACCTATAATTAATGAAATCTTCCACAACCTCACTCTAATCACCGTGTGAGCTTCTCACCAAAAAAACCTATCTTTTGCATCGGAAGTACCCTAATTTATCTGTTTATGAAGTTCTAATATTGGCAAGCTTTAATTCCATGGGATTTTAGCAACATATATACATATATATAAAAATGCAAGTGTGTGTATGTACGTGTATGCTCACATAGTGTGAGTGTGTCTATGTGCTTGTTCAATATATTTACCTGAGTCAGCAAGGATGCTTTTTAGACAGCCAACCCCACTGGGAGGGGGAAGGGGGGAGACACAAATCTGTATTAAAAAGTATCTAGATTGTATTTAAAAGATTTTTTTTTCTGAATTGTATATAAAATATTTATCTATATATTTGTATTTTCTATGCTATGGCTGTGAAAGCATAGAAGAGATCCAGTGTTTTTCAGAGGTAGAATAATTAAGAACAAGTTCTGTTTTGGTAGGTTAAAAATGACATGGGAAAAATGATAGTTATTGGTGTACATAGGAAAAAGTAAAGAATTTAATTAGCAACCAGATTGTTAAAATGCAGTGATCTCCTCCCATGCTCTATTGTCTAACTTTTGTGGAACAGGTGCCTAATTTTCCTAATGGGATACATTTTAATTGACAAAGTAGTTTGATTGCTTTACACCAATTTTCAGTTTCTTGCTTACTTTTCATATAATAAACTCTTTATTTCTACAAACTCAGATGCCCTCGAGAAAGTAATTGGAAGCAGGTTTTATCTGCCTGTCTTTTTTTATAAACCACTTTTTGATTTCTAAAACCAACTAACCAAAAGCTTGATTTGTTCTGCTGATGTGTGAGAGCCAGTAACTTTTAGTCATATGCACTGAGCATTTCAATCAAGTTGTTTGCATATCCATTCATTTCGGAAAGACTCTCAAAATGGATTACAAACATTTAATTGTAAGAGGAATAAAATAATTAAGGAAGGACAAGTGGAAGTTAAAAATATGCCTAAGGATTCACAACAGTTATTGGATCATTCTCCTCATGGGGCATAAATTCCTTCTTGTAGTTTCAAAGGATTTTATTCATCTAAGGCACGTTGCCTTTCGTAACAACAGAAAGTAAAACCGTGTTTCTTATGTATGTGGTTCTCTTTGTAGAGCTGTGAGGTTGGTTAAAAATGTCCATAAAACTAATCTTTGGAGCATTTCAGCTGGTCTGGAATTCTATAATATGATTTCTGGGACTTCATGGGAAAGTTGAAGACTCAAGGGGAAATTACACAATGAACAGCTGAGAAAAAGTTGCATTCTGGCACAGAATCATGCAAATGGGGCACATTCTTCAGTTTTCTCATGACGGATTGTCTCTGAAACTACTGAGCCAAGTTGCTGAAATGCTAATGAAGGAGAAGCATCAATGAGCGGTGTCATCCTGGGGGCTTCTGAAGGGGACAGAGTAGGAGACGGAGGGAGGGGGCGAGGGGGAAGGAAGGAAGGAAGAAAGAGAGGATGAAAAGAAACAGAGCAGGAGGAGTTTCAAATATTGGGGCTGGCCCACTGTTAAAATTAAGTGGAAGGGGAAAAAAATAGAACCGTGATGAACTCTGATGAACAAGTCCCTCTTGGCTTATAAAAACGAATAAAAGCACTTATGAGCCAAAAAGTTTGGCTTTGGGCTGGGGGGAAGTGAGTGTGGGCACTGCTAACATTGGGGGCCACCCTTCTCTTTGATACGTGGGGGAGATGGGTGTAAAGAGAACAGGATCCCGTTGCAAAAATGTGGGGGAATGGTGCTTAATAATAGGTCTTTTACTTAGCTCTAAAAATTGTTACTATTCACAGTTTTTTAAAAAGCGTTTTCCTTATGGCACAGACTTTGCGCACTTCTATTTGTAAAGAAAACCAGTTACACTTCCCCCAATAGATAGCTGAGCTTTATAACCAGATACCCCAAAGCTCAGCTATGAATGCTCCTTAAAATATTGGGCTTACAAGTATTAGATCTTAAAACACATTTATATTAAAAATACCCAGCAGGCTCCATTTCACAGACTTTCAAAATTGTTCTGTTCTCACTCAGACCCCAGCACAAATGGCCAAAGATCTCAGCAAGTTGGTACTATGCTATTTTGAACATCTGGCTGGAGGTTGCTTCCAGTCAGCCTTCCTAGAGTCGCTGCTGTGTGCTAAGCACTTTAAAGTATGGCCCTCAGCACTCCAGAAGCAACATGTGTTATTCAAGCTTGCAGAAGGGCTGTGAAAAGCTGGCAGCCGCAGAGGAACAAAATCCAGTCATGTGCCCTTTGTTCTCATTGCTGGTGAGAATAGAAAATTAGTAGGTGTCATAAGTGTGTGTAGGCAGGGGAGGAAACCAAACTCGCAAAGTTTGGGTCAGGGTGAGACAAGGCTGTGCAGTGGATGCATCACTGGACCGGCGGTCTAAAGCCCTTGGTATTGACCTCATTTATAACCTCCGGCAAGTCCCTTCACCCATTTTTGCTCCCCCTTCCACTCTTTGCCTTAATGCGTCTATTTAAATTTGTTGAAATGAAGGTAACTACCTCTTCCCATGGCTTTCTATGTTGTCTACCAGGATAGGGCCCCAGCTTTACCTGGGGTTTTCTGATGTAGCTCTAGTGCAAGCACAATTGCAAAAATCTGAAATCTGAAATCTTTCAGAACAGTTTGGGAATGGCTGTGGTATATTGGGCCTACAGCAGTTAGGTGTGTTATTGTTGTATGTAATTGTGCTTTAATGGACTGCTTTAATGGTGTTTTTTTACTGCTTTCAAACCTCAGCAATACTTACACCCTTAGTTTCACAAGCAGATTTTAAACGTGGCACCTGTATTTGCTCATGCAAATCACTCGGTGGTGTTTGCCTGCCCACATACTGGGGTTTTTTAAGTTTATGTTACATCTTGTAGCATTATTATAACATCTAAGAGCTCTAGGCAGAGAGCAGGACTTGGGCAAGCACCAGTTTCCCTGATGCTACAGTAACAGCAGGAGACAGCAGAGAAATGCAGGCAGATGTGGGAACACCAGAGCTCTCCTGCCAGCGGTCCTGCGGTCGGCCGGCTGAGGTTGGTGTCAGCACACTGGTGACCTAGTTATTGCCCACTCTTTTGGGTTGCTTGGTAGGAGAGTTTTTGCAGATGGTATCCTCCCAAGTGAAAGGCGTAGCCCAAAGGTATTTTTGGTTGAAATCATCACGACTAGACCACGAGGATCAGACTTGACCTGGAGCTGAGTTGGCCATTTGATACTTAATGAGAGAATGATATGGGGAGAAGGGACCAGCTATGGAGGAGGTACTTAAAGCACAACTGGCACATGAGGAAACCTCTTTGGGTAACTGGCCCTGACCCCCCAGGGTAGGAGTCAAAGGAGGGGAGAAGGGAGCAAATCCTCCCTCATATAGTCCACATAGGCACGCAAGCCATATCGCTGCCAACCTGCAGGGAAAGGGCTGATGGCAACACAGAGGTGTACACGTTGGAATGTACAGCCTTTCTTATTCCCAAATGATATTGCAATGACTAATTAATGTGATTATGGATGCCTTCCCTGCAGTCCAGGACTCGTGCCACCTTGGCTGAATCCAACCTCTCCACATGAAGCCCTGTCCTTCTATGCAGTGGTGTCCCAAAATAAGACAGGGCATGCTCCTATGCCCAAGGACCTCTACACTCTCCCCACCACTGCAGACATCTCCCAGTAGTTAGTGCATCCCACCCTGCTCCCAGACAGAGCACACTGCCTTTCACAGACCCTTGGTAGCAAGCTGGGACTGTGCCAAACTAGACATTTACTCCTCCTTCCTTGCTGGCCTTTCTGAAATATTTTCCACACCCCTGCAGGCGATGAGGGATTTCTCACCACATGAAAATCCTGCTTGTGCTGCTGCTTCGTTTCACTGGTTTCCCAAGTGGGTGCTGTAACTTGCTGATTTGCTGTGGAAGGATGGCTCTTTCAGCCCATCTGCACTGTTAAAAAAGCTGGTAAGTGCTGAGATGAAAATATGAGCTCTTTTCTGTAGGGCGGTTATACAGTTCTGTAACTACTGGAAAATATGTGTGCATTGAGAGGGTGAAGAGAAAGGAAAGCTGGTTGGATTTTATTGTTTTGATTTAAATAAAAAAAGAGATTCTTCTGTAAGAGCTGGAGGTTCTTTGGTACCTAACAAGGTTTTACGACGTTCTACCCAAGCAGCACTGAAACAGTAAACGAATGAATTACAGAAAAGTAACCGGAATGCAGGATAGGTGATCACAGCACAAAGCAGGCCGGTATAAAAAATGAAAAATCCATACGTAAATAAACATGGATGAACAAGAGGAGCCTGAAAGTGCAACTAAGGCCATAGTCTGGGTCCAATGAGAAAGCACATATATTGGCACCCGAAGTTTTGATTGTATCTAATCAAAAAAGTTAAATAACATTATTTATCTCTCAAACTGAACTTTTCCAAAATCTGGGGATGTCTGAAAGCAGGATTTTTGTTCAAAGGGTCATCTCAAATGCTATATTGTACACAGCAGTATGATTACAGTGAACAAGAATTAGGAGATCCTAAAACACGCTGACAGCCCCTAACATGCCTTATTGTGCTCCAGCACTCCAGCTCGTATGGTACAGTCAGGAGGACCACCCACAGTTCATAACAGCCATAATGGAAAATTGTACGGGCTGGTCTAGCTAGGCATAATTGGATGGGCAAGAAATTGAGTTTTCCAGCTTTCAGAGTTGTTTACTTGACCTGTTTTAATTTTAGTTGAGATGGAATAATACGTTTCTCAAGGAAATATTCAGGCGTTGTCACTTTTTAGCCTAATAAATCTCATCTTCAGGACTGTCTCTGAGACATTCACATTTCTAATGGCAAAGAATACAAACTCTTTTGACATTACGGATTAAATTCACAGTAGTTGTACAGCTAACAGCACTTACACTGAACCAATTGAACTGCTTGAAAGTTTTATAGGAACCAACACGGGGTTTTTTCACCATATCATTTTGACCTGCTCTTTCCCACTCTTCTGGCCTGCAATTTACTTCTTCTGACATATCCTTAATGAAAGTCCTGGTGTGCCAGTGTCACCTTGAATTATGCTTATTTTGAAAGCTTGTGGACATCCCTGTTGGCCCCCCTAGGGAAAAGCACTTTTGGACTGACTGCTGAGAATTGGTGTTGGAGTGTGTTTACTTTGCTCCAAGTCCAGCAGGTCTTTGGGCTGAAACTTGAGAAGAGGCTACCATGCGACTTCCTAGGCAACATACCAGAGGCTGCAGAGCTCAGAGCTGTTATGTTCGTTCAGGCAAGTATCCATTTGTGGGGCAATGTAATAATAAGGAGGGTTTGCACCAGCACAGTTTGTTTTGGATGGATTATTGTCCATGGTGCCATTGGGTTCTGACAATACTCTAACACTGCAGTCGGCCTGCATATTTCAGCTGAAAGTTTATGCCATGCCCATTTTGGAGTGATTGAAAAAGCCGTAAAAAGGTGTGAAACTCAAAGTCCTGACATATGGGCCATGGCCCATGAGATGCAGGTGTCCCCAAAGTGCACCAATGCTTTGGGTATTCCTCATTGTCAGAATGAACCCTTGACGTCCTAGATAGCATGGCACAGATTAAATCAGGCTCAAGACTGTTCTCATGTACACCTCGATCCTAATTCACTTATCCAGTCCCCAAAATAGGGTATTCTTTGTCCTTTCTAGTTCTGTGTCGATCTGCGTTGAGGTTCTTTAAAGCCACTAAAGCCAAGCACCATTTTCCTAGCAGCACTCTTACAGTAAGGTTATTGGAGCTGTTGAGTCTTTCAAACCATTTTTTTGCAATGGTCAGTGTAGCAATAGTTTTATTTATCAAAACTCGGGACTGCAGCATAAAAGAAAGATCTCAGTAATTTACAGTTTTGCAAAAATCACACAGTTGTCATAAAGCAGGAAAATAACCCATTTGAAGGCAAATTGAAAACATTTCTAGAAATTGAATCAGTACTGGAATCCCATCTCCATTCCACTCTCCTCTGCCTAGAGCCACACTTGCCCGTTTGGACCTGAGGTGTGTCACCAGGACACTCTGGAAGAAACTCGTCTGGTCTTCCACACTGACGGGAGTTTCTCTGGCTCAGTGGGAAATTTGCCTTGACTTCATGTCAACTGGATCAAACTTTCTGCAGCTAAATAAAGGATCCCATTTTCCAGGCTTTTGCATAGTGTCTTTCAGCACTGCAAAATCTGTGCAGGTTATTAAAAATAATAATGTCATCAAACTGACTTTTATTCCTTTATATTCTGGCTTGAAAAATCAAACTGAGAAAAAGCATAAACTCATTAAGCCTTAATCTAAAACAAAAGTTTGGAGCCAAATGTCCATGTTCAGTCTTCATTCTGTAAACAAGTGTCCTATTAGACAGAGATAACACATAAGGGGTACAGATGACAACACGTTCATAGGATCCGTATTCACTCTGAACAGAAGGGAAAAAGAAGTGTGTATTTACCAGTAATTAACATTTTAACTAGTGTTTGGTGAAATCCATAATGTGATTAAAAAAATAAGAATTCCTGGATTACAGGGAAGAGCAATTACCTAAATAAAAGCTACTGAAAAGTTGTCCAGAGGTATATAATAATAATAATAATAAAAAAGATCCCCCCCCCCAGTGGGAAATGATTACACAGTAATCCATGCCACTTAGTGAAATATCAGAAAAGGATCCCATAGACCCATAATTAGCAATGTAACAAGCAGAGCCTTGAGAAAACAAGCTGGTCCTCAAGACAATAATCTTCATTGCTAGCACCCATCCAACAGGCTTCATCTCAAGGGGTGAATGAGGCAGGCAAGATAATAAAAGGACCTACAGAGCCAGCAGGAAAGTTCCCCATGTGCTGCTCTGAGTGGCCTTCAAGGGGGTAAAAGGAGGAGAGGTAGGAGGGGGAAAAGTGGTCGTGGCCCCCCCCCCCCAAAAAAAAAAAGAATGAAAAAGAAAGGAAAAGAATCCAACTTGCTTCTGCAGAAGCTGCCTAGCGACACACAACTAATTACTATGACTGGTCCCCTGTTTGCAGATCTTGTTATCGGTAAAAATAATAATAAAATGAGCCCTAGCAGTCTGGATATCTGCAATTACAGTGTGAATTGCATGAGAGGATTATATGAAGTGCTCTTGGCGTGGAGGGTGGGGGACCAAGGCGCTTCAACTTGAGAGCAGCAAGCAGCTGCTTTGGGGCTTTGCACCTGCTGCTCACCAGGCTGTTTTCACCTCTAGACGAAAACAGGCTTCTCTCTCTCTCTTCCTCTGTCTCGTTTCTTTTCATACAGCGCACAAATGTAAAAACAGAGAAGGATTTTTATTTAAAAAAATAAAAAGGAGAGAAAATGAAATCGTCTTCTTAAAGAAGTTTCACTGAAGCAACATGAGAGGTGTCTTACGGCAGCGAAGGGGAATCTGAAGATGGAGCGTGGGGCCAAAGAAACCGGCAAGCCAGCTCCATTTTAATGCAGAGGCAGCAGACAGAGTGCGATCTGAGATTGGCAAAGTTTCAATGTAAATCCAGGGGGGCAAGGGGGATGGGGCTGGGATGAGAAGAAAGGACTCTTTTACTGTTTCATGCTTCTAAGTCCTGCCGATCAGCATAAGCTCAGCTCGACATTCTGGGAATAGCAATGAGGCACACACAACAATCAAAACACCCTAAATCTGTTTGATGATTCAGACACTTCGTGCATCTGCACCGACAAAATGGGACTTCAATTAAATAACTTGCAGATTTCCACAGAGGGGGGAAAAAGTCGGGGGAACATGAGGATTTTTAATTAGTAACTCCGAATACAAGCTGGTTTTTTAATTAGGTGTTTGCACTACCACTTTATTCTTAAAGGGAGATTTGTAAGCGCGTGGGATTGTTGTGAAAGAAGATCCTGGACAGTTTGTTCCTAACATTTTGTTGCAACCTGCATTTGCTCCTAAACAGCTTTTCTTTAGCAAATGAAACTCAGCTACAATTCCAAGAAAGTTGTTCAAATTAAGGCCGAGATTTTTTGAACGCTTTAAGTGCATACACACATGCATAAATATATACACATATACGTGTAGCGTCCAGGATACGTTTTAAGGCCCTGCAACAGTTTTCCTGTGTTGCTATGGTTCAGATTAATCTCTGTGGCTAACCTAGTTATATATGTAACTGTACCATAGACATGACGTACATAACTGTGCTATACACAGGGTTTAAACAGAGATCGTAGAAGTTTGTTACAAAGTTGAATGAAATTCCCATATGACTTTACTGCACTGCAGCCACCACTTTTAGTCAGAGCAAACCACTAATGATTGCAAGCTTCAGAGTCTGAAAAATGATGGGTGAAATCCCAGACCCTTTGAAGTCATTGAGTGCTTTTCATTGACTACTGGGGTCAGGATTCATGCTCAAAATCTCCCGAGTGTGCTCTGGCATGGCACAGTGATGTACATGTCTCTCACACACACACACACATGCACTGTGAACCTGCAAAATCTCCCTGTGAAAAGGCATCCTCTCTGTGGCAGGCCATGATTTTGGAGCCTTAGAAAACAGCTCTGGTCTTTTCAGTAGACTCACCACCTAGTGACAGTAGAATGAGGACACTTCTGTGTTAATTTTAAAAATATGACCAAAGAGGAAGCTGTGGCATTAACATATTTTTGAATCTTTATCTCTTGCTTCTTGGACAATTTTTGCTTTGACAAAACATCTACAATGATGTGGAAGAGATTAAAAGTTGGATTCTTTTCTCCCCCCTCCTTTTCCTAAGAGGGGTACAGCAAGGAGATCATATAAAGAGGGACCATGATCATTTATCCAAATGCAAACAAACCTAAGTATGAGGATTTACCACAGACTGACTTTCTTTTTTTAAAATTTATTTCATGTGTTAATACAAAGACTATTTAGCAAAAGTAGAATGCCAGGATTTGCATATGAATAGGTACATAAAGATCAACGAGATCAACTCATTAGGGCCTGAACATCTAAACATACGAAAGTCAAAGAGGCCAGAGCTCAAGAGCCCGGCTGCTGAGATTCCCAGTGACTAATCCAAGCAAAGCTGATAGTTTTAAATTTATTACTATTTTTCCTGCCTTAACAAAAAAAAAAATCCTTTACCTGAAATCAAAGCTCAGTCCAAGGAGAAAATAGCCTAGTGATTGTGTCTGGGACTCAATTTCTTCCTTTGCCACAGCCTTTCTCCATGGCACTGGGCAAGTCATTTAGGAGCGGATTCGTCTCACCTAGCAGTAGCTGTCTCGAAGGGAGGGATTTTAACTACCTCGTCACCCGGGCTCCCTTTGCAGTCAGCACAAACAGGCACTTTCCAAAGGGCCGTTCGTTCCCGCTGTAGAATCCCCTCCCAAGACAGTGTCTAAATCTCTGGCTGCAGGTGCTTATCTCATCCTCTTGCCTATGCCAAGAGTGTCTCAGAGTAGCTCAGACCGAAATGAGTATGGAGTCTGATGTGCCTCAGTTCATCATCTGTAAAATGGGATTAAGTGATTAATGCTACCTCTGTATCTCATGGGTGAGTTAGGAAGTGGAATATATTATAAAGCATGAGATGTTCAGATATTAAAATAGTGGGAGTGATATGGATGCCATGAAAAGATAAGGTCCTGATCCAGTATCTGTGGCAACCAAGGGAATCTCTCCTCTGGCCTTTTGTGGGTATTAGATCAATCAATCCCCAGTGACATTATCCATTCACTGCAGAGTAAGTGAAGGTATGGCCAGAATTTTTCCACCGGCAGAGAAGGGAGAGGGTATGGGAAAGCCCTGACCTTACTCTATGCTTGAATAGTAGGAAGAGGGAAAGCACAAACAGGCTTTCAAAGCTGCCTACAGGATTTGGACACATCAGCTTATTAATGTTAGCGGAAATTGGGCATCCACATCTCTGGAAATTTCAGCCTCTGCATTTACAACACAAAAAGAGCCCAACCACAGAGGAGATATTTCCCTAATCTTGGCACCACTGCAGATTTCTGTTTGAGCTTCCTTGGATTAGACCTTTAGCAAACGGCACTGCTCGGGTCTTACGGGAAGGACACATTTACTCCTCACCCACCCCGAGGTGTAGCAGCCCAGTGTCAGGGCAGCATATTCTCATGGCAAGATCCTGAGCCTGTCATTAAATCCGTCTTTTGACCTTGGGCAAGTCACTTAACCTCAGTTTCCTCTGACTGTAAAATGTAGATAAAATATTCCCTGCCTCACGGCAGTGTTGGGAAGATTAACAGTTAGACATTGTTCTGAGAGCCTTGAATAAGAGCTGTGAGTGCATGCAGAGCACTGTTTCTATTGGATACTGCTTTCTCTTTCTACATACAGAAGGGCTGACTTTTAAACTGGCAAGGAGCCCAGGCCCGTGACTAGTGGTGTGCCCCATTTGAATGCACAATAACTACAGTTGCATGCACAAATTGGGTATCCGTGCATGGAAACTGGACACACAGTTGTTTACCGAACAGAAGAGTTTCTCTCTTGCGCTCGCTCAGAAAACTAAAGGACTCCATTTATTAAGTAGAAAAAGCAATGCCACCACCCGCGCAATATCAAAGAGTTTCTAGGCAGCGTTTTAAACAGGTTAATAAGGTATAATATTATTCCCTCCGGAGACTGTAAGGTGGGCACTTTATGTTGACCTGAGTTAAAATTTCACACTCATTTTACAACTGTTGCAGGCTGTCTTGGTTTGAATGTGCCAGACGAGATCCTTTTGGGGAAGTTGAGAAGGGAAAAGATCTGCAGGTATTTTGTTTGATGTGTGTAAATTGGGACTGAAATAAACGGCATAAGTGCAGTTTACCCTGAGATAAACTGGACTTGGCTGAGGATCTGGCACTCTTTATACACAAACCCATAAACAAACCACAATCAGGACAGCGTGCAAGTTGTGCGAAGCCTCAGGAGGGCTGCTTTGCCAGGGGCTGGGCTCTGCTGCTCTCGCTAAACAGCCTGGGAGGGTTGGGTGGACGTGGAAAGCGCTCTGGTCTGGGCTGCACTGGGTAGTGAAGTGCTGGTGAGCTGTGGGGATCCCCGCAGCAGCGAGCTGTGGTGGGAGGAAGGGAGGCTGCTTACTCCCTCTGCGCACAGTCTGATCTCCAGGCGTTTTCCAGGATCATAACTCTGGGAGGTAAAAAAAAATCTCATGAATAACGTGGGGGTGAGAAGAGGAGGAAGAGGGAATGAGGGCAGAGAGCCGCTGGCTAGGACAGCATTATTTTTCTCGCTCACACAGAACTCCTTTTGCTACAAAAGCTAAACCTTTAACCAGGAATATCTCATATCTCTGTATTCTCTGCTTTCTGCCTGGCTGTCACTGGAGGTATCTAGAAGAGGTGGCAGCAAGCTTTGCCGTCTGCTTTCCGGTGCCGTACAGCTTCGGGGCCAACCTTGCTCCAAGAGCATCCTGCTTACAGGCGCCTTCCCATTCCCCAGGCTCGATCTGTGCCGTGGCCCCGTTAGCAGCAGGAGTCAATGATCCTCTCACACCTCAGCACACTAAAAGGAGATGATATTCTGGGATGGCATCAGGCCTTGTTGCCTTATTTATGGGGAAGAAACAGGCTGCATTGGTCTGTCTTCAGGGTGGGTGAGCAGCATCAGCTTAGGATGTCCCCATCGCTACGGCTTATCTGCTTTAAGCAGTAATACACTAATTTACTACTGTGGTAGGAATGATTGAAATATTTAGACATAATGGAGGAAGTTTAATAGGGTCTACTGAGAAACCCAGGTGTTTAGATCAGCTTAAAAATAATAACCTTCTCCCCTGCTGAGCACTTTCTTTTCACAATAAGCTCAGCTTTTATTCTTAACCATAAAGACTACCCCAGACAGGAAATTATTCACGTGATTGGTCTTTACAAGTAGTGGAGGGTTTAAACTCGGGGCTGGAGAGGTCATTAGTGGACAGCCATGTGATTAACCTTTGCTTGCCCGTTTCTTTTCACACTTTGTTAACAGCTCCCATTATTGCCCTTCTGTGTCTCAAGGAAGTAGTTTATTGACAGTATTAAAAATACATCGCTACAAATTCCGAAGAGCCCATCCTTATGTAAAACCTCCAGTGATTTCTAGCCAGATGATATACATGAGGCAGAGCCCCTCAATTTCTGGCGAAAGGGAATCCAGAAATAAATTCGCCCATTAACACTGGATTTGAGTTAACATCTGTTTGTTTTACCCATCGCAGGACCTGTTCCCCAGCCTGTCTCAGAAAGTTTTATACCACAAAAAACCCTAAGGTTTAGTTAAACAGCAGTGTTAGCGCTTGTCTTAATGTACCATAGCTTGATAGGAGTCACACCAGACGCTCAGTATCTTTTTGAGTAGAGATGGGCATCCAAGGGACTTTGAAATCTTGATCAAAATGATGCAGGCTGTACTTCCAACGCTGTCTGTTTTGATCTTGAGATCATTCATCTGCTACTTATTTGTTTGCAAACTGCAAGAGCAACCTTGCATTTCTGTTCTGAACGGCGCTGGCTGTGCCCCTGAGCTCGCGGTGCGCTGGGTGAGGAACGGCTGGAGAGCAGCGTGCGTTACTCTGTCCTCGTACCCGCGTGTGACACGGTCCCCTCCCTCTGACACACGCAGACCCAGAGGGTCTCGTGCACGGTAGGATCCCTTCCCACAGCCAAAGAAACCAAGCCACGGAAAAAACAACATCAAGGCAAAAGTGAAAAGTCATGAAAGAGGAATAGAAGTTCTGTGAATATAATGCCAAGTGGCAGCGTTCTGCACTTGTCCGGACTTTGCAAGTGTCTTGCATAAAATTAATAGTGAAGATTGCAACAAAAAAAAATGCTGCAGCAAGGGCTCAGGACAGGGGAGGTGGTGCCTCTTTTACTTATTTATTTTGCATTGTTGTTGCAGGGTAAGTTCAAGAGGGAGGTGAAAGGAGGGGGTGTTCAATGGGGGTCTTTCCAAAGCAAAAGGGTCTTTTGGACAGAAAGGAGAGTGTCAAGGCATTTTGACAGAAAGTGGCTGAATGTGTCTTTTCTAGTTAACTTCTGTGAACTGTTGGGCATTTCTGCACACAAAGGGGCATTTTCTTGGCAGCTGAGGAGGGAGGGCAGAAGTCAGAGAGGGCAAAGGAGGAAGGCAAAGGGGAACATCAGTTTATGAATGCAAAATGTACAGTAGAATTTTTTTTTTTGAGTAGAACATGTACACTGAAGAAAGCCCCCGGGCAGCCATAACTTCCTCAGCTGGCGTTTCTTTGGCAGAAACCCCAAGCCTCAGTGAATTTAGCAGTGCTTCAGGAAGCATCCACCCACGACATCGCTCAGCCGGAGCTCAACCCAGCAGGGTGCTGAGCCCCTTCAATTCTTCTTGAAGTTGCTCTGTGTTGTGGTGCTCAGCACCTTGCAGGGATGAGGCCATAGCTCAGGATGGCTACAGTCCTGGTTTGGACCTGGAGATCCCAATGTCTGTTGTTGGACAAGGTGAAGGCATGAAGCATGGAGATGAAAATTCAGAGAAGATGCGTACGTGATCCTAGAGGTAGCTCAGGTACCAGCGGCTCTGGTGTCTATATCATTTGTGGTACCCAGGCTAGGTTGTTTAATGCTGACTCAGATGTCTCTACAGGTCAGATATATCCCAAGAATTCAGCACTCCCCTTCTCCATCAGTAACTCTATTTAGACTTTTGTGTTTTAAATAAAAAGGGGAAATTAAAGTACTTGACAGAAGTGAAAATAAAAGACATCTTTAGGGATTATGAAAGCTTCCATAAACAACAAGGAAAACACCTTTTTTTTTTTTTAGTTTTACCTACATCTGACTATTTCTTAATCTATAACCTAAGCCAGACTAGGCCTCCTTATGATAGCTATAGAACAGAAGTTGGGCAAGACTTGGAATTTAATATGAAAGAATTAAATGAAAAGCTATTCTGGGGGAAAGGTTAGATCAATCAGAAAAGTTTGTGCAGGTCTCTAGAAACAGCTGAGGTGGAGCAGTGAGGAATTAAAAAGCTGTGCAAAAGCAGCAATGACAGGAAGATTTGAAATGGGAACCTCAGCAGCAGCTTCTAATCGCAGAGTACGTGATTTTACTTATTCAGAGGAGGAAACTCAAGGTAAGGCCCCAAGGCAAAGGGGGCTTGCAGTTTAGTTGGATCCACAGACCCTTCTGGCATGGGCCATTTATGTATAAACTGGTCGAGAAACAGTTTTGTGAGGAGAGTCACAACTGTATTTTGTGTTTTGACTTTCCCCTTGGAAGGTAGGACTATGGTTTAACCAAACTTCATTAACTTGCTTTACTATTTAAGAGCAAAGGGGAATGGAGGCACAAAAGCCAGATAAGGACTCATTAGAATGTTTTTACTTTTGAACTCTGTGTTAGGAAGATGTATCTGTTCAGCAGCATAAAAACATTTTATCAACAACATAGCAGAGGTGTTAGTAATGTTTTAACAGTGAAGAGCCTCTAACCAACACATTTTAGTAATTTACCTGTACCTGGTTACAACCCTCTAATTAAAGCTGTGTCGGAGCTTCTATGTATTCTCAGCTTTCTGGAGTTTTTCATTTGACTTTAAAAATTAGCTGCTGGCTAAAATTTGTCATACAAGGACTTACATAGGAACATATTTTAAATAATAATAATAAAGAACCACTTTGACAGCTTTATAAGTTATTACAGTGTTTCAAAAAAGAAATCTGTCAGTTTAGGTTTTCTTAGGACCCCCTGGAAATGGTGCTGTCTGTTAAACAGCAGTCCCTGACATTTGGGGATTGTTTCTAAGTGTTGGGAGTGAAGCCAGGTACCTCAGCTGAGGCATGTTTCCAAAAGAAGTTATTGCAGGTGTGTTTTATTAACTCACCTCCCTGTGTATTTCTTCTTCATTTCAGGTCAGAAACTTCAAGGGCTGGGTCTCCCTGGTCTGCTCATGTCGTTTTATTCTGACTGCAGTACAAAGGTAGGGTCACATTTGGACTAGGTCTTGTTGTGCTGTTGTTTTGTGCTGTTGTTTTTTGGGTTGGTTTTTTTTGGTTTGTTTTTTTTTAAACAACATTAAAAAACCTGAAACTTGGCTGAACTTGAGATTCTTGAGAGCTCTCAGCAGCAGGGTTTTTTTGCTGTGCACTGCTCCTTCTTCTTCCACAGTGGAGGTGTCAAGGTAGGAATATAGGCTGTACTTCCTTGCTCCAGTGCTGTACTGAAACTGTAGGTTACAGTCATCCCGCATTTGAACTACCTTGGAGCAGGACTGAGAAGACGCATAGCATCCTGATTTTTTGCCTGTCCCTGTTCTCCTGTGCTGGGTGCAAGTCACCCTCTGGCCATCAGTCAATAGTAGTAGCAAAGTAAGAATTCACTCTCTGCACTGTGCTCTGAGCATAACTTTTATATGTGGCTGAATGCAGGACTCTGGTGGATCTTGTTGTAGGACTCTTTCTGTGATAACTCCCAGCTGTGCTCTTTCCTTGGATGAGCCCAGAGAGCTCGCTGGGGAGTGTATTTTGGGGAAGCCTTGAGCATGCTGTGAATGAATGGATTTGGCACTAGGTGAGACAAATTAGGGGTTTTTTTAGTCGCACAATTGTTTCCGCCCATGAGCTACTGTCCTTCAAACGTTCTTTACCCTGCTGCTCCATGTCCTCTCCCTGTAGTTGTCATTTGCTCCCTTAGTAAGGAGACATCCACGTGCTGTTAGCAACACAGGTTGGTTGCTCACCATCCTGCGACCACAGGCTTATCTTTGCTGCAACACTCTGAAGGCAGCAACACCTCTTATTCTGAACCCTGAGGCTGCTTGGTGTCTCTGGCAGGCTTGGCATTTGCTTGCGTGTTTCTTCTGTACTTTCGCAGTCAGAAATCAGCAGGGGTTTTGGTTACTGACGATATTCACTTTTTGAGCATGTTTTAGTTTAGCTATATAGCCAGGGCATGTCTAAGCAGGTGTAAAAGGCTGTTCTTTTTCCTCATGTTAGTTAATGTGACTTCAGATGTCCTAGCCTGAGCAGGGTTTTGCAAGTGTACTAAGGTTTTGGGGAAGGGAAAGTCTTTTCAGACTGCCGTCAGGGCACACCTCAGTATTTTAAATACACAGAGACCTCATTTAATACCTTAGCGGTAGGCTCACAGTTGTACAAATCTGACCAGACCAACCACAAAACCGATTGCTTTTCTGACACAACCTTGTGACTAAGCTTTCCCATTGTAAGGCTGGTTTTGTTGGGGTTTATTGGTTTTTAGGTTCTGGTTTCTGTTATATTTGATACACCTGTTATGATTTGGAAGGGTGACTCAGGCTGGGGGGGGTCCAAGCTGGGATCTCAGCTTTGCCCCAGGCTGGTGTGATAGAAGAAGTCGCTTTGGCCACCTGTGTCTCCCTTATTCTTGCTGTAAAAGTAGACAGACAGTACTTCCCTGCTCCCCATTTAATTGAAAGCTTTTAGCAGGATGCCATTCCTGCTGCTTTGGTGGGGTGGCTTGCTTGTTTGGTTGGGTTTTTTTTTTACTGGTAGCTCTAGTTTTTGCTATAACGCTAACATGAAGTAACGAGAAATGAGTGAGACAACGCTTCTTTCCACCCTGTATAGGGTACACCATATCACAGTGCCGAGTATTTTTGATGAGAAGTGATAAACAAGCCCTTGTGCTTCTTCATGGGGAGTGGCCACAAAGGAGGGAGGAGGGACAAGACTAATTTTTTTTGGCAGTGTTTTATTTTGAAATGCCAAGCTGAATGGTTTGCTCTAACTTGATAGCAAAGGGGAGAAGAGGTGCCAGTGAAGTTTTTATATCAGAGTGTTAACACAGTTTTAGTCCTT
>VYZW01044815.1:3990-15249 GCA_013401315.1 Balaeniceps rex | reverse complement strand
AAAGGCAAAGACATGGAGCTCAGAAATAATTAAGGTTGTTTGTGCAGCCTCAGTTCTGCATAAGCAGTATTGCAATTATCTATTAGTCTGCTGCCCTTATGCCAAGCAATACCTTACTCCTCAGGAAGTCCTGTTTCCTGGCAGCTAGATATCAGTAAAGATCGCAATAAAGATTACAGTAAAGAACCAGTCCCTGAACTGAAAATAGAATTTTCCAGTTTCCTATGATGTTCATTTTGAAAGACAGGCTTTCCAGTAAATGGTGTCTTGAGAATTTAGTTGAGCTCTTGGCTGGTAGTAGCTATATTTGTCCTGTGCCTCCTTAAATATGACAGTGTAGTCCTGGCACGGTTTTTATTTTTGACAGTGAGTGATGTGATTAAGGATAAGTCATGCAACAGAAATATATTTTCTTAAGTCAGTGTTTCAGCTTTGTTCCCTGCCCAGCAATGGTAGGAGACATTCCTTTTTGCTTTGCTGTTTCTGAATATGTACGTTTTGCACCACATTAAATGCTTGTTTTATTTAGCTTACAGTAATAGGCTATATCCTTTATATAAAGAACAGGAGAAGAATTAGAAAATGGAATGTTGCGCTTCTTCTAAGTAGTTACAGCATCCCTTCTAGCAAGGTAGAGGGAGGCTAGCAGAAAACTGCCTGTTTTCCTCAGGCAAGTGTACTCTCGATTAGAGTAATGGCTTGAACGTGTGCATCCAGGAACTTAACTGCTAAATAACAGCATGCTATCTTTGTAGTTTTAACTGTTTCAGAAATAATTGTCTGCACAGAGTAGGTTATATAAACAAAGTGTGGCTTCTGTGAATCTTCCTGCTGTCTTTAGTTGAGATGTTTGTTGCTATAGTGACTGGCAGGCATTATTCATGTTCTATTTTTCTGAGGCTGGAAGGAGGACTCTGAACATTTCTGCAAAATCTGTGAGCTGTAGAGCTTTGCGCAGGAAACAGCAGCAGTGAAATGGTTACCTATGTTACTTGTATTGGTCCTATTAACTTGTAGGTGGTCTAGAATTTACCTCTCTCAGGAAGAGAAATCCCAGCAGATGTCCCAGGCATAAATCTAAGTGGCCTAATGTAGTGTTGTGTGAAGATAATTAGGTACCAGGAGCGGTGTAGCTGTCTTGGTATAATGCTTAACTTGGCTTTTCAGCCAAGATGAGCTCCTGAGTTGGAGTCTAGTGTTGACGAGGCTCTCCTGCTTTCAGTACCTGAGTTAGTTCAGGGTGCTGAGTCAGGAGATGAAACCCACATGGCAATGAACTTTTTCTTTAGTAAACAAAGTCACGGTACTTCATTATTTAAGAAACTGCATCTTGCAAAAATCTGTGTAGCTTCTATAGCCGATTATAGTCAATTTTATCCCATGCTCCTTGGTATGGAGCACTAAATGCCTTAGACTGTTAGTGTTAAACAATACTACAACTTCTTTTTTTCCCCACATCCTCCCTTCTTGCGTTTTGAACATCCTTACTTTTACTGATTCTTTGGTGTAGAAGATTTGGTAAGATCTCACTAAAGACAGTTGTCAGGGCGTGTGCAGAGCAGTTTCTTTGCGAGTAAACCACTTTCAATCTCAAGTAACTTACTTGTCTGGTTTTGCAAATGTATTTCTGTTATTGCTGACTGTTAAGATGAAAGTAGCCACTAAATCTGTAGGCTAGGTTGAAATTGTCTTGTTTATCTTCTTACGATGGGCCCCCATTTATTCTCTCCCAAATGAGGTAATTCAACAGAGTTTTTCTTGCAACCCAATTTTCTTCATGAAAGCAAAAGGATGAGACTGAACACGGTTTAAAGCAATTACAGGATGAAGGCCAGGAGTGCACTTAGTTCAGCAGATACAGTGTTTCTGAGTTTAAAGTAATTGAAAGCAGAGGAGGGGAAATCTTAGGTAATGGAAATCTCTTAAGCTTTATTGTAGGTGTCTTTTGGTAGGAGTGGGAAGTGAGGGAATTGTCCTTCATGTGGCAGGCTAGTAGTAACTTGGAATCCAGTGAGAGCTGCTGTATGGCTGGTAGAAGCTCTGTGGAAAGAAAGTGATTGGAGGTACCCAGAAGGTCAGGGAGATGGTGAATGTGTTCTAAAAGTAATGCAGTGGGAGAGCTATGTTGTAGGTCTCACTTGCATAGTTGTGTGTGGTGACAATGCAGAGTAACCTAACTAGAAAGAAGGGTTTGAAAGGGAATAGTCCTATATTTGAACTAACTTTCTTCTGCTTACAAAGTTCATATCACTTCATTTTTGCAATGTTTTATGCCCCTTTAAAACACTTGTAGGCCTTCTTGTGTGTGTTGGGGGGGGAAATGCTAGAAGCACCTAGTATTTAGAGTATGCCTGCAGTTACACAATAGCAGAGGGAGATCATTAAAGCAGAAAAATAAGTTGCTGAAATCTGTCTCTTCTGTGTAATGTCCAGAAAGCCAGTACCTATCCAAACTTGCTTCCTGTAGAAAAAAGCAGTTCCAAAACCTCACCTTGCTTCCATGGTCTAAACCTCACCTGTCAAGAGCAAAGCTCAGCACACTGAGGTGTCAGTGAAGATAACAAGTGTTTGTTCTTACACAGGGCATACTCAGCCTGCACCTGAATATGGTATGCGTATGTGGGGATGTCCCCATATGCCAACAGAATCACTCTGTTACTGTAGAAAGGGATTAATTACTGTGAGACAGAAAACAGCTGTGCCTTGCTTTTGAATGATCAGTATGTTGCCATGGCAGAAGTACCACCATTACAGGCCTGCTTTGTGTCTTAAATGTGAAGTCCCTGGGATGGTAGCTATGAACCTTGGTGCACATGGCATTAAGTCCTGTCAGGCTAGTACAGTCTGAACAAATTTGGGAAGAGTTGAAAGCATAGAGGAAAGCATGGATATGCACAGAGTTCAGTAGGGATGCGATTGCTTGTGTATGTCAGTGGGCTGGCAAGAAGAAAGTACTGTGTCAGTCTGGGAGCTTGTGGGAGTCTCCTAAATTAATTGGCAGATATTGCTCATTTTGTGACATACTCATTTTAGTTAAAAATACATATTGCATCAAAAGAATGTTTTATTTGACTTTTGGGGCGAGAAATCATTACCTTCTCTTGTTGCAAAGCTGAGACCAAAGAGATGTATTGTTTTTAAAAATGTTTAGATCTCAAGATCAAATTGCTTAATAGAGCAATGTATAGCAAAGTATCTGTTTCCCCTTCTTTCCATCCCCATATTTACTTTACTGTACTGCAGTTGCTATCTGTGTTTTTGTAGACCTCAAAGGCTGCAATATGCTTTGATCATTGTGCCCTCTGAACAAGGATATCAAATAATGAATACTCAAGTTGCTTTCCCCAGCTCAAGTAATTTGACCTTGGCATCAGTGTGATATTGAAAGCAGGCTAGTCTGTGCCTAATTCTGCAGTTCTCAGTGGTAGGTGTAAGCTTCATCGTGACTTGGAAATACTCACAGGAATTACCTCATAGTTTGGAGCAAGCTGTCTAGTTGAAGTCCAGAAAAGTTTTTCATCTAGAAAAATGTGCAGGTGCTCCATTTCATAATCTCTGAGGTGACCTTCCATGTACAACTATTACAACAATACACTGACACAGATCCTGGATGTGAGGATCTGTCTGACATCATGGTAGCAAATGCTGCCTGCAGCAGTCAGAAATCTGAGGAGGAGAGGCAGCTGGTGCTCTTGCACCTTGTCTGAAAGTATTTTGCCCCTGAGCAACAGGGTCACAAATAAATCACTGCAGGTTGCATATTGCCCAGTCTTGGTGTTTGAAGAGCACATGGCCTAAGACAGGCTGCACAACACAAAATGCTGGGTGTCTGGAACTGAGGTTGCCCTGCATGCCCTCAGGTGGTGGCATTTCAGCTTTTATTTTGGTGATGAGTAATGAAAGCTTCCATTTGTGTGTCTCATCTGTATGTGGCCGAGCTTGCCAGCCTTCTGGTCAGCTGCAGAACCAGCTTCACCGCACAGGCTTTTTCAGCAGATAACAGGGACCTTTTTTCCAGTGGTCCTTTTATGTTAATGTTGCTGTTTTATATTGCAGTAAGATGATGCAATATAATTATCCGGAGGAAATAATGTGTGTGTCAGCTTCTTTGTAAATGCTGTTACAGTTATTGTGTTTATCCCCTTTGAAACTCTAAGCAGCATAAGGGCTCTCCCTACAAAGGCACTCAGTTTGGTATGTTCTCCTATGTTATTTAATATTTTAGGATGCAATGCCTTTCAAAGCCAACATAGTCAGCCAAAAGTATTCTTTTATAAATATGCATCTCCCAATAGAGCAGTTACACAATTTTAATCTAAAAAATTTGTGTCATCCAGTTTTATGTCTGTGGATTGTTTCCAAAGAAATCTATTTATGATTCTGGTTTTAGTGTTTTACAATTTAATGCTGAATTAGCTGTGACAGTTTTAAATCATCCGTTTATCTTCCTAGTCTACAATATGTTGAAAACAATGGCAACTCTCATACTATTCCATGAGTAGTAAACTCTAATGCTGATGAGTTTTCATTTCTACTTAGCTCAGCCAGGCCACCAGAGATGAAGAGCATGAGTAGCAGTGCTTTGTATGGCAACTCTGATGGTAGACTTCTGTGATAAGTGCCAGAGCAAAGAGAACTGGGATGGTCACTGCAGCTTGGTGTCTTTTATTTATATTTGCAAACCAGACCCTTGAGTTCCACAGTGTTGGAAGTATGAAAAGGTATACTTCAGCTTCAAGCTTCTAAGAATGTAAAATATTTTAATGTAAAACTAATTCATAGGTGTGTTTAAATAAGGCATGAACTTTGCTTTGCTCTACTGTTCAGTGAATAGAAATGAAATGTAGATACTCTGTTACTCTTCTGAGTCAAACCCCTAACTTGCAAATCTACTATGTAAGTGCTGCTGTTCAGACTTTAAAAGAATAGGCATTTTCTATTTGCTAAGATGGAAATTTCAGTAGAATCGTAGAATCCTCGAATGCTTTGGGTTGGAAGGAACCTTTAATAAGGCTGCTATAAGGTCTCCCTGGAGCCTTCTCTTCTCCAGGCTGAACAGCCCCAACTCTCTCAGCCTGTCCTTGTAGGAGAGGTGCTCCAGCCCTCGGATCATTTTTGTGGCCCTCTTCTGGACCCGCTCCAACAGGTCCGTGTCCTTCTTGTGCTGAGGGCTTCAGAGCTGGATGCAGTACTCCAGGTGCTTGTCCTTCCTGCAACCTGTTGCTCAGTCCTACAGCCCTCCCATCCCCAGATATTTCCCTTGCTTTCCTATCCTGTTGTGCTAAAAACAATCTTGGTTTCTGAGCTCACCCGCAGTGCTGCTCTGAGCCTCCGAGCCGAACTTCCTGCTGAACTGGTCTCTGAGCCTTCCTGGAGACACCAGGAAGCTCTTCGTCCATAGTCACTGAGAGCAGGGGTTTCTTACTGTGCTGTTTTGCTCCTGTCCTCAGCAACTGCTCAGGGAGCATCTGCTGGCTACCGGGACAGCACATCTGCTGCATAGGAAGGGCTCTGCAGCAAGATTTTTAAAGGATGAAGTTTCCTTCAGAATGGTCTGTGGATAGGAGCTGACTGCTGGCAGGTTACTTGCTCTTTGGAGGCCAGCAGCAACCCACAAGCCACCATTTAGTACTTCCTGCAAGAAAGGGAATTTTTAAATTGCTGTTGCAGAAGAGGAGAAAAGGAGGAGATGTTCTATATGAATAAAATGGTGATGCTTAGTTCCAGTGTTCTGCACCGTTCAAGTGTCAGAGTAAACACCTCGGACATGGCTGTTATGAGCAGTATGTACAAATGAATTTCAGTGATGAGAAAAGGAGATGGTTTGGTTTTGTGTTCAAGCTGTTGTGTTTGGGTCTCTCTGATCCATCTCCATGTTTCTCAGCAGGGTTGTATTGTAGCACGTGTTGAAAGTAAGAATTTTCTTGCTATCGTTTTGAAGGACTTGACTCTGGTAACTGTTATGTATGTGTACATGAGAGCCTACAAAAGCAAAGCTAGCGCTGGTTGCAGTGTAATTTTGGTACAATCAAAGCACTGGTTTATAATAATCTTATGAAAAGGCACATCAGGTCCTGAACAAGATTGGGGCTCCAAAGTGTGCTTACACAGTGAATAAATGAAAGCAAGGAGTAGCCTTGACTCAGTGTTCAGCTCAGATGCAGCTGGTAGAAGCAGCAGCATAGGGAAGTTGCTCTGTCCAAGGTCAGTCCAACTTCCAGTACACTGCAGCAATACCAGAAGACATTGTCTCCAGCTGTGCTGGAACAGATTGCCAGGCCACTTCTCCCCAAGCTCTTCTTGAGTGGTAGTTTCACAGTTGTTATTGACAAGTGGATTTTGTGAAAACTATAGTCTTTAACAAGTGTGCATATGGGTTTTTTCTTGTGCATTTTTTTAAGACTTATTGTCGCCCACATTTCTGAAGAGGAGAGCAGATCATTACTTTGTCCTGGCTTACTCTGAAGATTTTAATAGTAGACATCCAGCTGCTTGATTTTTACCTTTTTGTCTATCAGCTGAGCTGCTGATAAATCTTGGTAATTTTTGGCCAGCCATAGGACTTTCAGACCTATTTATCTCTAGAGAGAGCACTGTCCTTTGTTCCTAAGCTTCCAATTTTAAAATACAGGTAAAAATTTACGGTTGGACTCAATGATCTTAAAGGTCTCTTCCAACCAAATGATTCTATGATTCTAAGATAAGTATGGAGTGCAAGTATGGAATGAATGCAGTACTTAACTCTAGAGCAATAAACGGCGCTAAAATATTACTTATATATTGTTTGTCTAAGTATATACATGGACACTATTGATAATACAATGAATAGGAAATGCTGAAGACTTGCAAGATATATTTTACTGTAAATATGGAGAGTGGTAATTCGTACACATGTAAAAGCTAAAGTTTTATGAATAAGCTGTGGATGTAAGAAGCAGCAAAAGTCACAAGCAGTGGGAAAGCTTTTATTCACATGGAACTTTGTTTTTCCTGTATCCAGCCCCTGGATCATGGCTCAAATGAATCTGCTAGTAGGATAAACTCTCCAGTTTTGCCATTAGAGAGAATTTCACATGCAAACTTACTCTTTAAAGTTCAGTGCTATGCTTTAGAATAGAACAGCCAGTTGCTGAATGCTCAGACTCTTATTCCAAGTCAGGTATTCAGGATTTCAGTCTTAACATGGCTCTGTATTTAAGCTAATAAACTTTGTCAGCTCTGACCTGTATCTGCACTTTCAACACACTCCACCCAGCACACCAATACCTCTGATTTGATTGACGTGCTAGCCAGCCGCTGTTCCCAGTGGCTAGATAAAACTGCCTAGAGTAGCCTCACTTTTTCATTCTTGCTTATACAGTCCTAGGAACCTCTGTCTGCTTAATTCTGACCACTTTAAACTATGCATTTTCACATTGTGCTTATCAGGCATAAGACGCTATGTAAAATAAGCATGTGAACTAAAGAGTAGGTTTTTTTGTTTGTTTGTCTTTGGAGCAGTGTTCATAAGGAATTAATTGGAGGTAGTGGAATTGCATGCTAAGGAGTAAAGACTATAGCAGTTCTCAGTTAACTCTGTTCTAAATTTCCCAGTTTAATGCTGGATTTCCTCTGCTATGTATTGGCAACACTTTTTGACTGAGGCACTCGTTTGTTCTAGTTGTCACTTCTGATGCCTTCTCTTATCTCCCAGCACGCACCCCCTGGCACTCTTTGACAGTCAGGTAGCTGTTCAGTCTAACTGAGGGATTAGCTGACAAGTGGCAGGGACAGAATAGCTAGATCTTGTTTTCTTCATTCCCTTTAGTCCCTCCTCCTCTGTTCTAGCTATTTATTTTTTTTCTCCTGACTGTTTTTCAACACTTCTGTCTCTCGCTTGTGGAATTAGAGCAAGAAACTGGAAGGTGGTATCTCCTCTTTGCTGCTTAGTGCACCCTTTACCCAGAGGCGTATCCAAACTGTCAGGCACATGTACCCGTCTGCATGCATGCCTCAGGCTTACTTGTGCCTGTGCTCTCATCCACGGTTCCCTTTATCAGGCGTTTCCTAGGGTGCAGTTCTGTGGGGGCTGCTGTGCATGTCCTGACCCTGACACAGGTCGGAGCACCATCTCTTGCTTGTGATACACAGGTGCCCCTTCCCACTGCCTTTCACCTGTTGAAGATTCTACTTCTGGAAGTGGAGACCTGCTAGTACAGCTACCTCTGTCCTGTGGCTGATGTCCTTCCTCAACTGAACAGAGCTTTAATATCATCTTTCCAGGTCTCCAGCCTTGCTGTGGGGGCTCTGGTTTGCCATTCACCTCACTAGGGATAGCTGGTTCATGTTGTGCAAACATGCATTTGATTTGCAGGGTCTGAAAAGCAAATACTTGTAATCTGCACAGCTCTTGTGTTTTGGTTTTTTTTGGTTGGTTGTTTTTTTTTTGTTTTGGGGTGTGTTGGTTTTTTTTAAAGCCTGTCAAAATGCCAGTGTGGCACTTCCCAGCTCAGTGTTTCCTTGGCATTCTGTGGTTTTTCCAGGGTCTCAGTCAGGCTTTTCCCATTGATGCGCTGTCTTGCTTAGTCTCTCAGGCCAGTCTCCTTTGACGAAAACTTACCTGGCAGGTAAAGTATAGAATCATAGAATCATTAAGGTTGGAAAAGACCTCTAAGATCACCTAGTCCAACTATCAGCAGTACTAAAAGCTTATAGGAAACCTTGAAAAAGGAGGAAAACTATGAGACTTTTCCTCAGCTTTGCATCTTTTAGGATAGAATTTCTCTTTGCACTTGTTTTGCTTCCCACTGCTAGTAATTTCTATTTCTGCTGACACAGACCTTCTTTGGAGAAGCTGAGGATAGCTGGTTTCTTTACTTCACGAGGAACACCTTAGAAAAAAATGCCTTTAATAGCGTGTAAGGTTATCTGACAGATACTGATCATGGAACAGCTTTTTTTAAGTACTACTTGCTGTTATAAAATGGTTTTTTTCCCTTTTAGAAAGTGGGCTTTGGTACAGGTACTTTGGACAGGGAATCTTAGCTGCTGTGGAAAGAGACTGAGTGTAATTATAATGGCTGTGTGAGAAATGGGGTGAATTGATGTCCTATATGAAATTGCTTGTCAGTCCTTCTAGAGCTTTTACTCATCCTGGTAACAGAAGCATTGATTAAACCTGTCTGAATGTGAACACATAGACATATCAGAACTGATCACAGATTTGTGAATAGAATTAATTTCCATCATGAAGCTGCTTTTTTAGGAATAACCTGCCAGTTTTGCACTTGCCTTGGTTCAAGGTAAAACTAAAAGCTGAACCTACAGAGATCCTCCCTAGCACTGGTCAGCCTTATGCATCCCTTTTGGCTCTGCCTCTGGAATGTTTAAATAATTAATTCTGTGCTGCAACTGGTTTACTTCAGAGCTCAGTGTTTACAAATGCGTATTTATTGAGTAGCAGTACCTTTCTTCCCCCCACTTCCTTCCCCCTCCCTTCCAGATGGAAAACTAGCCCTTAAGTTTCTCTGTTTCATACTATGCCATATAGTAAAGACAGAGCTGAGACAGAGGAGCTAAGTATCTTTTGATTCCTACTCAGGGTCATCTTATACACCATACTACATCCTTAAAAGACCAAAATACAATAATGTAGCGCACATATCAGGATGGCAGCACAATCCTTTATGTTGCTTTGGTGATGTTGTCCTCCAGTTTATTTTGCAGATGTAACTTCTAAATTCACAAATATATGACCTAAAGTAATAAAATGTCACACGTGACATTTCTTTCTTTACTGTTACAAAATGAAGATATAGTAACTTAGTTTGGATGCTTTCCATTGTTTTCTGTGACTCAGATACTTGATATCAAGTATATACTTAGGTATTTAAGCAACACAAAATCCATTTTAACTCAGGTATTTTAACTTGTATTGCCAAACGAACATATTGTTCACAGTATTGTTTCACACTGGCATTTTAATCCCCAAAAGCTGCCTTAAAATTGAAGTTCTATACTGTTCTATCCTTTTAAGCAATTATTGGTAGCACATATCTTAATCATCTGACAGATGTGTGTTTTTAGTATGTCTGGGCTTTTGTTGTTTAGTTGAATTTACCTTTACATACTTGCAGTTACGCATTTCATGCAGGCCTGTGTAACTAACACTAGAGGAGAAGCATGTGGTGAAAGGAGTGAGGGAGGAAAACTCATTGGAAATTGAGGGGAGAAAGTATTTGACTTTAAGGTATCTGTGTTTCTGGCAGCTGGAGCAGATCATTGCACAAGTTTGAAGTAGCTTTGTCAAAGCTCATCTCATGGCAGACTGGAGTTTCACTAGCCTGTAGAGAGCTGCTGCAGGCTTTTACATCAGTGACTTTGGATGACATGTTAGATGATGTTGACCATAAAGTTCTAGGGCATATAGTAGTAGGGATATTGCTTTAGTCAACAAAAGTAGTAAGTTCAGAGCAATCCTTACACCAGGCCAATGCTCTATCACCATCAGTTGCTACCCAGTCATTGAGCACTTAACAGGAATAGCTGAAGATGGATAATCCAGCTCAATTTTAGAATTACTTCTAACTTTAAAATATATACTTTTACCTTTAAAAAATGGGGGGTGGGGCTTTCAACCACAATAATACAGTGTTGCATTGATGTGTTCAGAAAGAAAACAAGGTTTTGATTCTGCCAGTTTTTCAGTCGGTGGATGATTTCTATGCAGTCTCTGAAATCCACGCACTGGATAGGTAGTGGATTTTAATTTTGTTTTAAGGGCTTAATTTTAAGCCCTTGTAGGCCCTGCTTAGAGCTTTTCATCTGACTTTCTTGTCTGAAAGCATGTTTTCCAAGAGGACAGATGTTAGATAACATCTCACCTGGGGAGGAAGGCCAAAGGGAAAAGGTCAATAAATGACCAGAGCATCCTGGTTTGGAGAGTTCATTTGTGGATGGCTGTTGGAAGACCATTCACTGAAACAGGTCCTTGCAAAATGAAGGTGGGGTAGTGCAGCTCTTTACAGCTTTTCCCATCAGTGGAAGGTTGGGGTGGAGTGTTTACCCATATGATTTCTCCTTCAATTGGGATGGGTAGGCAGTGTGGTTCTTGTGTGGCTCTGGGCCTCACTTAGCATTTCAGTTCAACATCAAAAACACTACAAGGTGAAAAGAAAACATTAGAAGAACCACATATCAGAAAATACTTGATGGGTTGGACAGAGCCAGACTCCTTTATGGCACACAGTGATAAGACAGGAGATGATGGGCACAAAACTG
>VYZW01044811.1:3151-49207 GCA_013401315.1 Balaeniceps rex | reverse complement strand
ACAGACTGTTAAGCCAGAAATCTGCAGTGTTGTTACTCAGTTGAGAATTGGTGGGAGTTGTCAGTTCTCAGGATTACGATTTGTAAAGAAATTTTGAATGAGTTGGATTTCTATACTGAAGCTCCGTCTAGTAGAACTGAAGGTGGCAAAGAAATCACTTTTAATAATTTGGTGGCGATATTAGTTATACATGCTGGAGACATGTTTCCAGGCTTTGTCACCGCACGTAACCTCCTGCAGCTGAGTCACATCTGTTCAAGTGAAACCCTGAGAAGGCAAGATAAGAGGAGGACGGGATTCCACTGAAAGCATCGTTGAGAAGATAGCAGTTCTACTATTCCCAGCTTCAAAAAAGAGACAGTTTGGATGAGCAGCACATCAAGGCATGTTGCTGGTCCACTCAAAAAACAAGCTGTTAAAGAGGCTTAACAAATAAGTAAAGAAGGAATGTTATTTTCCCCTCTNGATTCTTCACTATGGTAAACATATAGAACAGATTTATACCTAACCAGTCCTCAAAAGGCCAAAACTATTAACTGCATTTTCTGTCATCTGAGCTTACTGAGGTTTTTTTGTTTTGGTTTTTTTTTTTTTAAACAACTCAGTTGTAACCCCTCCCACCCTTGAAAAGGGGAATAAAACCTCTTTAGAGGCTTCATAAAAGGAGTGTGGCTTATTTGACTGAGCCAGGTAAAAAGGCAAAATGAAAAAAGTAAGTTTATTAAGAAGCAAATAGATTACCTTCCCTCTGAACACTACTGGAAAATACACTAATCATTAGTATCATCTGAGCTCTCCTTTCCCAGCCTGCTCCCCACCGTGGCTGGGAGGTGACCACTTTTTTATTTTCCTGTTATTAAGAAAATCTTGGTGAGAGGTGATAGCCTTCAAAGAGGAAGGCAAAACCCTTTGCTGTTCCTATCATACATGTTGTGCAGTTGTGCCACTGCCTATTGGGTCCCAGTAGACTGCATGTCATTAAGCTTTGATTCACCACTAAAGTTTTTAACTGGAAAACAAAAAGAAACAGGGAGTAGAGAGATAAATTACACTATTAAAAATTACAATGAGAAATTTATTTTAACTCTTGAAAAGGTGCATATGAATGTTTCAATAAGATGACATGTAGCCTGGTAAGTAGTCTGGCACTCTGCTCCCTCTTTGTCCCGATGAGTACAGTTACAAAAGTAGACAATTTTTAAGCTTTGGTGGGAACCATATGTTAGGAGTTTTTGAATTAAAGAAAGAGAGAAGTCATGTACACCTCTAGGGAAGAATGAGAAGGCAGATCAGGAAGAATTTCACAGCCAAGAAATAGCTGTAATAAGAATGGGACATCAATCACAAATGACTTCAATTATTTTGTCATTGAGTGGAATAAGAAGATACAAAGGAGGAGAACGATGACACATTTCTTAAGCGCGATTGGAATGTTTTTAGACACCAGATCAACATGAAATATTGGGTGTCTATTTTCCATCAGAACCAAACCTGTTTCAAGAAATTACGCGCTAAAAATGTTTACTGTAAGTCTTATGACCATAATGAATTCTCTTATCTCTCTCATTAAGAGAGAATTGGTATTTTAATTGATTGATTAGTTGTTGTTGTGGTTATGTTATTTATTGTAATAATTATAGCTCTGATTCTGTGAGCTACTTTACACTCTTGGGCCTCTGCAATTGCAGAAGTCCCACTGTGTTTCAGATGCCTTATGCGTAGGTGCAGGAGCCAACCTACAGGTAGGTAGGAGTAGGGAGACTAGAATCAATACAACACAGCACTGCAAAACCCACCATAACATTGCGGTAGGTTATTCAAGTGGACTCCAAAATACAACAGCAGCAAACAGATCCATCCCTCCTTATCCCTTCCCAGTCTAAACTCTCTGGCTGTGTTTGTCTCCTCACAAAAAGCCTAAATAGATATACATGTTTCCTAGGCCCAGAGGCAGGAGGAGTAGCATGTTTGGATATTGATTCTAATTGCTGTATGAGATTTTCAAATGTTTCCTGTATTTACTCTTATGACTGGCTGAACATTCTTGAATGATGTGGAGAATGGCTGGCTGGTGGTTAAAGGATAGGTGAAAATATTTGTATCTGATTTTTCACGGGAAAAATGAAAAGGGGAGTAGGGAAAATATAGTGATTTCATGATCAAATACAGCAAGAGACCTTGGGTACTAGATGGGAACATATATACACACCATATTATAAATTAGGACACTTATAAACTAGCAGATTCTATATTGGAGGGGTTTCCCCTAAAAAATAAACATCTTAGACATATAGAACTAAGAAATGGGAGCTTAAGCATTAGCAGCCTTAAATCATGATAAATTGTCAAATGGTGGCAATTTATCAAATATAACATCAAAACCTGGGATAGTTTTGTAAATCAAGATTAACAGATCACGTTTTCTCTTGAGAACACTCAAGTTTTACCTTCAGCACACCATGATGCCAATACATCAAACTTCAGCATTGCTAGTGTATTAAGTGCTGATGATAAAATTCTTAATTGCCATTGTGAGGAACTTGTGACTTCACATTTATATACTGCCCACTAACAGACATCCAGAATTTGTTCTTTTTTTTCAGATATTCTAAGATCTGTGTAACAGGAAAACTGTCTATTCTTCCCCTCAGTTACTTAGGTGAAGGCCAAAAATGCATGCTATTTGACAGGATAAAAGCATTGTATCTCAAAGCTAGAATTTATGTTACAGCTGAGAAGGAAACTCAGCTTTCTGGAAGAATGCAGAGTAGCTCTGGAAAGTCTTGAAACATTGAACTTCAAAGATACTCTGTTTTTCCAAATTAAAAGTGACTCTGGTAGCTTTGAGATAAGTTTAAATGTTTTTCTGCTTTTTCTTTTTCCTTTCTCTGAGGTTTGTGTGTTGGACTTGTGGTGAGATTTTATAGTTTAAAGAGTATGCAATACAGTTCCTATAAAATGTTTTAAAGCTCTCTAAGAAACTAATACATTTTAAAAACAGTATTTCCGTTAAACGCGTCATATAAAGAATACATGAAAAAATGATGTGATACATGAGTTTTATTAGATCTCGCTTGTGATGGCCTGCTTTTTCATTTGTGTAATGCATCTATCCAAACTGCCAATAATATCTTATATGCCAAAGCTTACACCATCACATACTGCACTCTCAGACTTACACCATTATTCTCATGTCTCTCTCAGCAAATGAAATGAATAGTAACTTATTTCCTTGAATCATAGAGATAAATAAAACCATCTCAATCACTACGTCCCAGTTGTAGGCAGTTCTGACCTCTCAGTGTTGGAAACTGTGAACATAGAATGACCAGTAGCTTAAAAAATAGGAAACCCAGATATTACTACAACTAGACTCTAAAATGCAAAAAATATTTCCACAGGGGACATATATGAATATTTCGGAGAAGTGCTAGAAGTATTACTATATTTTGATTTTTTCTGTTATATTAAGAGCTTAAAATTTCAATGTAAGCAGCATATAGTATGCTTCACTCTGAAAAAGAGTTTTAAAGTTCTCAGATACAGTAGCCAATTGCACAGAAGATATAAAATACAACATATCTGAAACCTAGTATTTTACCCTCAGCAGCTAGATGCTAATGACTGAACACGGGCAGTTTGCAAACTGAGGGAACCACCACCTCCTTGGTTGTGATGAGTTCATATTTTCAGAATATCCATGTCCAATAATGACCTCTGGAGATTACCTTTTATAAGAAAAGTAAGTCATTCCAGAGAACAAGGTGTCAGCCTAAAATATAGGCTGGCCAAAGTTGAGCCTTAGAGATAGAAGAGCTGCTGGAAGGAGCTATTGATATAAGGGTAGCTGTTTTCTTTTTGAGAATGCTGGTGGTTGATCCTTCATAAGCATTACCTAAAACAAGGAGATGTCTTTCTTTTGTTCCAAAAAAGCTAATTATACAGTGTATTTTTTTTAAGTATTGTCTTCTGAACTTGCAGGTGACTTTCCCTAAGTATTCCTCATGCAGTAGCTCAACTAAAAGGAACTTTTGAGAGACAGATATAACAGAATTCAATCAGGAGTCTAACAGCCATCATAATTATGGAGTTTTAAATTACTGTTGGTCTTTACATGCCTTTTAATGGGTAAATCAATTTCCCTTGTGTTCACTATAGAATTTTTTAAATATTATTTTATATTCTACAGCGAAAATATTAAAAGACAATGTGAAAAATCATGGGAGCATCTGCAGGTTTGTTAGATCATAAGGTGGTGAGATCTCCTGGGGTCTGATCCTGCACTCAGTGCAAAGGGACAAACCTCCATGCTTATGTATCTACCACTGAAAGCCATGGTTCAGCAGAAACTGGTACACACCTGCACGGTGCTGCAGGATGAGGGATATATTTTAGCAACTGAAGATACTCAGCATTTGCTGTTAAACGGAAGAAAATTTAAAGATTGTCTTTTCAGATCTCTGTCAAAACATCAAGGTATTTTTAGGATCACAGCCACATCTTCTTGAGTGTTTTCATATTCAAATTCTGAATTGGAGTCAGACAAGGTCACTACGTGTGTGAGTTGCCTTAAAAGGAAGCCACAGCAATAGAACAGAGAATATCCTGGTAATTCAGTGGGTGTCGGTCCATCATGAAGAGGAGCTTTAGCAGATGTAGTGGTAATACCAGATTTCATGGAAGTGCCCCCGTTAGCTCTATGAAGACACAAGATCTGATTTTAATATTTTGTGATCAGTGAAGCTCTGTTGCGTACTCTGTATGATCAGAGTTTTTATCAAAAAAAAACCCCAAACAACAGCAAATGAAATAGAGGAACTTCAGTACAGGCATGAGGAGAGCAGAACCTGCTGTTGTTTGTCTAATGACTTTTCCCTATACTGGGCCGGAAGAGCTCCTGTGATTTTATTGGGCTTTCCTGCAGTTACTTTCCTGATGTTACTAGCTCTCTACTAAATATCTAATAAGCAAAGGTAGCCAAATGTTTAACCAGCTTTAAAAACTCAATTATTTAAGTGGGTTTTGGTACTACACAAGTCTAGGGCTGAAGCCCTAGAGCATATCCAACTTCTGTAAAGCCATCATGCAGATGACAACCTTTTTCACTGGTGTGTGCAATAATGCATGTATTCTATATATCTTATCCTCTTCTGGCTTTGCTTTACTATTTGTTAATTACTATGAGATTTTTTTTTTGAGGTAAAGGATACTGTAAAAGTGCAGATTATGTGTTCATAATGCTCTAACAAGAATATCATGATAGCTGTGTGAGTGTCCAGTATATCACGATAACTTAAATTAGGGAGGTTATAATAGACAACTTTATAGACCTTCTAACAGTGTTATGAAGAATATTTTCACTGGCACACAAGGCATTAGTTATTATCAGGAAACATTATTATTATGAACCTAAACACACAAAAAAAAGTGCTTATTTAAAAATGTATATAAGAATTGTATAAGAAATAAGCATCAAAGGGAAGCATGCAACCTATCTAGCATGAGTAGTCAGCCACTAAAGTGGCATTCCTACGTAAATTCACCCAGCATTTCTGTCCAAAAAAACTCCAAAATTGATGGTATTAGTAGAGGTTCAAACTGTTCTATTGCATCTCTTTGGAGATGCTCTGCTCTTGTTGCCTATGCCCTGTACTGTATGGTAGATAAGATAGGTTTTCAAAAATCAGTTTAGCCTAGAAAGTTGTAATAAGCAGGTAGTCTTTTCTTTGTAGACCAGAAATATTCCATTATTAATTTTTGTCTTATATATTGAAAGCATTTTGTAAAGGAACTTTCTGTGCTTAGTTATACGAAACAAGAGCTGAATCCTCTACACAGCTCTTTGAAGGGGGCTTCAAAGTAGTTTTTAGTCACATTAAGCCCAAATAAGAAATAAAGTTTTATGGCGCATCTCTTATTTTTGGATCCAACTCTTCCAAGATGAACACACCTGATTAACTTTAAACATGTGAGTAAGCCTGTTACAGGCACCAGGATATTTGCGTATTTCAAACTAGTTGGCTCTGTAAGATTTTCAAAGGCTGTGAATTTTGATCTTTTCACAAGAGCCCTTGCTTTTTGCTACTTCTCGACTGTTTTATTAGCCTCCAAGTCATCCACTGCGTTGGTTTTAGCTTTCCCAGTGTGAAGATTTGCATTGATTTTCAGCCATTGCAAATTTATATCTCTATATGCGCACTGGACTTTAACTATAAAAGTAACTTAATTATAAAAGTCTGAATAATTCCTTCTGTTTTAACAAACCTAGATTGATGCCCTTATATATAAAAGAATAATTCTAGTACTTGAACTAGCTGTACTAGCTGTATTTGATTCTATTTTAAATAGAATACTTCACAGTAAGCAATATTTGTATCACTTAAAAATCAAATCCCATTGATTTCATTTGATTATGTGTAGTAAGAGTTTCAGGAACAAAAGAGAGACTCAAAGGAAGAGTTGCACAGCTATGGAATCAGTACTTGTCTTGTTCAGTTGTATTGTCGGCTTGGATGTAGCAGAGGGGTACTTTCTCAGATTGCTCAGTGGAGTGGGAAGTAGTAGTAGTAACATCCTAGCATTTTTTAAAAAATGCAACAGAAAATGGTAAGTTTTAATTATGAAATTCTGGTGAAGAGTTGTGATCAGGTAAACCAAAAGGAAAATCATAGAATCATAGAATCATAGAATGCTTTGGGTTGGAAGGGACCTTTAGAGGTCATCTAGTCCAACCCCCCTGCAGTGAGCAGGGACATCATCAACTAGATCAGGTTGCTCAGAGCCCCGTCCAACCTGACCTTAAAGGTTTCCAGGGATGGGGCCTCCACTACCTCTCTGGGCAACCTGTTCCAGTGCTTCACCACCCTCATTGTAAAAAATTTTTTCCTTATATCTAGCCTAAATCTACCCTCCTTTAGTTTAAAACCATTACCCCTTGTCCTGTCACAACAGGCCTTACTAAAAAGACTGTCCCCATCTTTCCTATAGGCCCCCTTTAAGTACTGAAAGGCCGCAATAAGGTCTCCCTGCAGCCTTCTCTTCTCCAGGCTGAACAGCCCCAACTCTCTCAGCCTGTCCTCGTAAGAGAGGTGCTCCAGCCCTCGGATCATTTTCATGGCCCTCCTCTGGACTCGCTCCAACAGCTCCATGTCCTTCTTGTGCTGAGGGCTCCAGAGCTGGACGCAGTACTCCAGGTGGGGTCTCACCAGAGCAGAGTAGAGGGGCAGAATCACCTCCCTCGACCTGCTGGCCACGCTTCTTTTGATGCAGCCCAGGATACGGTTGGCCTTCTGGGCTGCAAGTGCACCCTGCTGGCTCATGTCCAGCTTTTCATCCACCAGTACCCCCAAGTCCTTCTCCGCAGGGCTGCTCTCAATCCCCTCATCTCCCAGCCTGTATTGATATCGGGGGTTGCCCCGACCCAGGTGCAGGACCTTGCACTTGGCCTTGTTGAACCTCATGAGGTTTGCACAGGCCCACCCCTCCAGCCTGTCCAGGTCCCTCTGGATGACATGAGCTGTCATAGCAATGTAATACACAAATAGTTCAAAGGCCTTCTCCTGCAAACCTTCATTTGAAGGCCTTTTCCTGCAAATGTTCGTTTGACTGGCCGTTGTTTACATAGTAAACCTATTAGGAAACATTGAGCTCACTTGCATGAGTATTGACAACCTATTTGAGAATGTTTTTTAAGATGTATAGTAAAAAGCAGGGGAAAGAAAGAATTCCGAATGTCCAAGGGCAGAAACATTTTCCTTGTGCTCTGAATTTCATCTGAATCATTGGTAGCCTTCATGTTCTGCACTTGGCTGAGAACTTGAGCAGATCCAGGTGTAAAAGCCACACTGGTTTATGACAAATTGCCACTCACTGAGAGCTAGAAGAAACACATGTCTTCCAACTTTAGGAAAAGATTAATTCAGTAGGACTGAGGATACCCACCGACTGGAAAGAAAGCAGGAATAATGGCTTCCTTGAAGTATAAGGTGATGGTGTAGACTGCTTGTTGAGTAGGAATGTCTGGACAGATGTTTCTGAAATATAATTTGTTATAGCACTAAGAGTGGAAGACTTAAGGTATTGAATCAGCTGTATAGGATATAAGTTATTTCTTAGGATTGTAATGATGGGACAGGGTCCAGAAGACTACAAAATGTTTTAGTTAATAATACAGACTTCAGTGAAAGGAGGTGGATTTTGTCTTGTCCTGTGAATTGTTTCACCTATCACATTAGCATTGTTTTCTCTTGTTTGCTTTTACCAGGACTCATTTCTTTGTTCTCTCAATAGTGTTGTGTTTCTATCCAGAGGCTGACCTTTGTTATGCAGTGGGCAAACAGGACAGTGCGGTGTCTGTGTGCAGTATAGTAAATAATGAGAAATGGGTGTTGCCTGCTGCTTGCATTTTCCCAGGGTAGTTTTTTTCTCTTTGAATGTTACAACATTTATGTTGCTTAGGTTGGTGAATCTTCAAGGGGGGACTCATGAGCAAGGGCTATGAAAGTGAATGGTTGTTAATATGCCATTTTTCCGCACAAATTATTCCAGCACAGATTTCAGAATAACTGCTTGGAGCCCGTCAGTAGGCTTTGACATGCCAGATCTCTAGGACATGATATTTCTTTCTGACTGATGTTGCTGAAGGTTGCCAAGAGGTGTAAGAGTGTGTTACACTCTAGTAGTAGTAGTCAGGAGTGGTAGTCCTCTCAGGTAGCTGGAGTTATCCTAAAAGTCTTCTACATAGCAATCTGAAAATAAAGGAAAGATGTATGAGCTCAAAGTCCACCTGAGCAGGGGCTGTGGTAGAAAGCCAGGTACATGGTGAGTCAAGCTGCTAAAACCATGGACTCTCCTGGCTGTATCGGTTCAGCTTTTAACAGGTGTTCTTGAGCTGTCTTGAGTTCACAGATCCAAGTTTGAGCCAGTCGTTTTCACAATGTCTATAAGGGCAGAGCTCAAGTGTAAGCCCATTTCCAGTTTGGTCCAGGGTTACTGGCCTGAAGCAATGGTGGCTTTTCAGACTAGGACCACAATGTGAACCACTGAGGAGGTAGTTTGGGTACTACTGTGAATTACAAACTAATGTGACAGGGTAGTATATGATATAGCCTTTGAGACCATATCCCAAGGATGTTGTAATCAGAAGGTGATTCAGAGTGTTGTGTATGGGATGTGGGGACAGAATGGAACCTTATATATCAAGGAAAATTATGCTAGAGAAATAGGGAAAAAGAGATTGGGTTCTTGGTAGCTGAAAGTGAAACAATGACAAAGGCAAGAAAGGATGATGATCTTGTACAAATGGGCAAGGAAAGATGTGAGGGAGCTAGAAAAATGGCATATTACACTCTTAAGATGGAAAGAAAGATAAAGATGCTGTTGAGATTAATATAAAGAAACAAATTGAGAACAGAATTGTTTTAGAAAGAAGAGTAGTAGCTTAAGGGCGGAGGCATTAGACTGGCATTGAAGAGATAAACTTTGTTCCTAGTCCTTGAATGACCTTGGACAAATCCGTTAGTCTGTCCTTGTCTTGTTCTCTGTCTGTAAATGTGGATAATAATATTTCTGTATCCCTCAATAAAATTATGAGAATAAATTCATCTGTAGTTGAGGTACTCGGCTACTATTACTGTAGGGTCAGGTAAGTGCTGAGGTGGATAGGTTAACCAATCACAGAGAGAGAAATTAAACCTGCAGACTAGGAAGGAAGAGACAAAAGACTTAGAGGAGAAACTTATTGTGAGTGCTGAAAAGGTTTTACCCTTTCACATCAAGGGTAATTTAAGAAGAATTTAGGTAATTTTTCTTTGACTCAAAAAGCTTTGTTTCCTTGCTTACTTCAAGGTATTGTGTCAAACTATTACTATTGAGTGGCTTGTAGGATTTAATGACAATTTTATGACTAGTCAACTTGCTCTGAATTCAATGCTGACCCTGCTTGGAGCAGGAGATTGGACTAGTTGACCTCCAGAGGTCCCTTCCAACCTGAATGATTCTTGTGATTCCATCTAGAAATGGAGAGCGTCTGGTGTCTAATTGCAGTTGTTACCTGCAACCACCCTGATTCACATCTCATTTGCTCTAATACATGTGTGTAACAATCTTGATTTTCCTGGAAATACTCCGGATTTTCATCACAATATGTCAGGCCAATATCATGTCCTATGCTATATTGTTCTAGTGCATCTACTTTTATGGGAACATTACACTTCTAATTCTTCATGTTGGACAGGTATTAGGACTTTGTTTTAAATGTCTGCATTTCACGTGAATTCTCATCCTGAAGATTTTAATAGCATCCCTAGTGCTGATGGTAGCCCTAGGATGAAACTAACTTCTCAGGTAGAGGCTGAATGGATCACTGGTGTCACATGTTAACCCCTGCTGAGTGAGGACATCTTTGATGTATTGTACTAGAAGTTACATGATTTTGTTAATGTTATTTTCCAATATTTTCTTTCCTAAATGCTATTCTCCATAGTTGTTGTTAACATCAGCAATGCATTGTATTTTCTGTTCCCATATAGAATTACCTCTTCTCTCTGCTGGAGACTATTGTCTTTTATATTTTTCCTGGATATTTCTCTGAACAGTCCGTGGCATATTTACAGTGTTGGGAAGGGAAATAGTGGTCTCTACCAGTGTATCAGTATCCCCCAAATAGAATTTCTTTTCTCTTAACAATACAGAAAAGTTATTGAGTTGCACTGTTCCTGAAAGGAAGTAGGCTAGCTCCACAACACCAAGCTTTATGTAGGATTAGTAGGGAAGTGTAATGCATACATTTTAAAACCAGAAAGATCTTTCGGTTTAAATGGTAAATAGGACCTTTCTGGTGTAGAAGTATTATAAATTTTAATCAAATAAAAATTAGTCACATTATTTAACCTATTTGCTAAACAGAAGCCATCTGTAATCCTAGCAACAAAACAGAGGTCAGCAGAAAATGATTGCTTCATGTTTTTCTGTTGGTTAGTTCAGCATGTCCTGTTATGAAATACTGTTTTTAAGCTATCTTGTGAGTAGGCCAACATACGTATGTGTGTGGGAATGATACCAATAGTCCCCTGCTGAAAGGAGAATAATCCTGTAAAACATCCCAGAATAGTCCTGACACAGCTGAGTGGCTTCAGGCCATACTCGAATGGTGTTCAGAAAGGTCTCAGTTTTAAAGGCATTTAGACAGATGCATGAGCTAAGCAGTGGGTGCCTTTGTGGACCCCAACTTACACCTACAGAATGGCTAACAGGACCTATTCCTTGCTCTTTTTTTTATGTTTTGAGAGTTTTTATGTTTACTTCCAACACCTTGGGATAAATGGGGGTTTTTTATTTAGTTTTATGAAACTACTGAAATAGTTTCATATAAATGCTCACAAAAGCCAAAAGGTAAGAAAAAAATATTTCTATAGAAGATTAAAAAAAACAGCTCCACAGAACCCCACGTAAAAGTATGTGCATTTATACCTAGATATAAAAAGCAATACTGTACAGCTTTTTAGCATTTTCAAAAACCATGTGATTTTTGTGAGCCTGAAATTTACACTCTTGTACTGTGAGAAACCTTAAGAAACTGTTGCAACTAACTTTAGTCCTTGATATCCAGTAAAGCTGCAACTGTTTCAAACCCATTCCTTATTCTGGCAGAACTGCCTCTGAAATACTTTTGTTTAAGCATACAGTGTATGTATAGTTTGCTCAAATCTTAGGTAAAGGTTAAAATACTATTATTCTGGTGAGAAACTTCTCACTGATTTGGAGGTGAGCTCCTGCTGCTTGTAGTAGTACAGTTAGGAAACTTCAGTGCTGTGCCTCATCTCAGGACTACAGATTTTCATGAGAAGTAGGGTGTTTCTGGAGAACACCTTGGCGTTTAGAAAGCTAGGCTGGTTTTGAGTGTGTGTGCATGCAGTGTTTATGGATAAACACAAACTTATTAAGCTTAGGTTAAGTTTTTTTAGGAAACACTGAATGTTAAGCAAAGTTCATCAGTAATATCTAAGATGATGTTTCTCAGCCTTTCAAGGAAAGGTAAGGATGATGAAGTTTAGGGGGAAGGAAGAAAATTTTTATTTTGTAAGAAAGAACTGCTGAAAAATGGGGTGGGTCTGAAGGCAGATTAAACTGCTGTGTGGGGCTGGAATTTGACAGGAGCCTGTGGATAAAAAGGGTTGAGTTTTGAATTCAGAGTACAATGGAAGTAGAAATTGATTAATATACTGAAAACAGCAAGTGCAAATGGGATTTAGGAATGGCCACTGAATTGGCCTTGGACCACTTTGCTAAGAGCGGGTAAGCAGCAGTGACCAGGATGGGGGAAATATAAAAGCAACTTGTGTTTCAAATTTGCAGTGAAAAAAATGTAAAAAATACTTTTATTAATGTTTGTGTGAAACCCTGAATAACATTCTGTGATAACAATGAACAATGCATTCATTAACATGCACATCGCTGAACACACAGCTATTCAGAGTGAGCTCATGCTGTCACAAAGACCTTGTTCTGAATGGGAACCTCATGGTTTCAACAGCTTCCTGGGCAGCCAAGCTTGGCAGAGTTTGACTTTTTCCACCTGTTTAGTTGCTGAGTTATTTGGAAATGAAAAATCTAATGGCAAACAGCAGTAAGCTCGAGAGAGTGAAAGGGGATTGTGTTTGAAAATCTGGACAACAGCTCATTGTATCTTTATTTTATTCACTGTACTAGATCTGGAGTGTTCTCTTACTTCCTCCGTAGTGTTGCTATGCATTCATCTTGCAGAGTTAGAGGCATCTCACTGGTGAATGCAGTAATCTCCTCTCTCATTTCCCCTTGTACTTGCTTTACAGCGTATTCTATCATCAGTGATAGATACCACGCTTCTAGACTCTGAGTTACAAGCCTTGCAGTGAAAAGGACTAGCCCCTGTCCCTAGACAGACTGCCATTAGCGTTTGTTAACCTAGCCTGGTGGGGGTTGTTGGTGTTGTGCAGAGAGGTAATTTGTGTTTGCCCTTTCTTTTAACTTGGGGAATTGCAGTTAGTCCATCCCAGCTACAAGTGTCTGCCCTGCTGAAGGATGCCAAACGTGTTATTGCAGGTTTCAACGTACACAGTCCTAAGGAGTCCTGGGAATGTAGATCTTGTAAGCAGTTTTGCTCGTGACCTTCTAAACCTTTTATTTTTAAGCTGGTCTTTGCTAACATGCAGGAATATACCAGACAATTGGAAGGGTAAAGAGGAGTGCGTGGTGTGGATCTGTTCCATGTTTTAGATGATGTATTCAGGCTAGTTATTCTGAGGTTGGCTTTACTAACAAGTTGACACCCAATACACTGAAGTCAATGGCAAAACCCCCAATGATGATAGTGGACTCTGACCAGCCTTCTGAATCTCTTGTTTTTGAAGTCATGTGTGATAAAAGATTCAGGAATAAAACTCTGAATGCTAGTTAGGGATTCAGGGTGGTGTACATAAAAATATGGAAATTGCAAGATATCCCATCAGAAATAACATTTTGAGAGTTTTCCCCAGTTATGAGAATTCTAGGGACTGAGGTGCTAGGTGCGTGTCAACTTTGTCTTAATGAATAAAGTTTGCAGCTTATTTCTTTGCCCCATAGAGAGATGCCACAGCGTGGTGGCTTTGAGTAAGAGCTTTTATGTTCTTTCCAGCTCTAAGTGGGTGTCATTTTGAAGTGTCTCTCTCTGTTCTTATATGTTGCTATCAGAAACCCACATCATGAAAAGGATCCTGTTGGGTGTCTGTAAATGTATCATACCTCATCAGCTGTAGAAATACTGTGTGCCAGTGAAAAGTGGAGCTGTGCAACAAGCTCATTGGGGAAATGGTTAACTGTCTTCTGTGTTCTTTGGACTTAATCATCGCTCTGATTTTTGAAACCGTCGAGGCATATCATAAATTTTATTTCATAGAAGTTTTGATCTCTTCAAAGTATAACTGTTTAAGGATCCACAAGCATACAAAGCATTTTAATAATATGTGCAGAATGTAACAGCTTTCTACTTTCCTTGAAATTAGAGAATCTCATACTAATGCCCTTAAATTATGAAGTTCAATTGCCAAAATAACATTCATCCAGCTTGATGGCCAGATATTTCATTAAACTCCCACTGCACAGAGGTTATCTACTAATATCCAGAAGTGAGTACATTAGTGTCTAGGGATAGAGGTAGACAAGCAAAAGACAATAAATGGATTAAAGCAAACACATGCAGTCCCCTGGAGGGCTGGAGTAGATAGCAGCTGGAGGAGGGCCTGGATATAGAGGTGGATATTGAAACATTTGATATTCAAGCAGATAAAATTAAGTTGAATCAAGTGTGCAGAAGATGAAGGTGTGAGTTTCAGCATTCGTGCCTAAATTGAATAATGTCAGAAAAGAAAGCTGTGATTTAATAAAGATTTATTTTATAAAGTTACCTTGACCCCCTCAACTGCATGCGATGCATTCAGCTCTTCAGTGTAGCATGAACATTTATAAGCAATTATTATGAGATTAATGGCTGAATTTCACCAAACGTGCCATTGCTTTTCTGTTTAATGATAGAACAGAAGTTAATGAAAAATGCATAGTTTTGACATATTGTGTATAAAATATGTCACTTTGGGAGACGGGAATTAAGCACAGTTTTCTTTTGAATCTATTGTGGGTAATATTGGCGGGAAGAATTTAGTAGCTATGGGTTGGTGTTAAAGAACACAGCTATCAGTGAGATTCAGATGATGTGGATTTGGGAAAACTGCTTTTAGTTCTGAGGGATATACTCATATTTTTGTCTCTGTACAGTGCTAAGTGCACTTTTTGCAATATATGATATACAATATACAATTTCTTTTTCCTCTAATGTTGAAACTCTTATGTGTTCTATATACCTATAGGTATATAGAACTTGTTCTGTAAGTGTATAGAACAAGTTAGACTGCATAAATTCTGCATCGTGATTGCTAGGAGTTATAGGCATGAGTCTTCTTCAGGAACATCTAAAAAGTTGAAGTTGTAACTTCAGTGTATCTCAAAGTCAGAAATCATAGTGTTTTCCACAGCTGCTGCTTGAATGCTGCGGTTGTACTGAATCCTCAGGCTCGACCTCACAGCCAGTGACAACAAGAAGAAGCTCTTAGCTGACTTCCTTGAAGTTTCCTATATCAGGTCTACAACGTGCCTTATGCAGATGTCTTCGGTGTGGTTTGTGAGTGTCTACCAACTAGTGGTTAGAAACACCACACAACATATAACCGTTTTTCATTTGAAGCAGTTATGCACCAACTCTATCTTCTGCAGAAATCTGTTATATTCAGAGCACAAGGAGAATGTGCAGAGTTTTTTTATTATTTTAAGTTGACCAAAAGTGGATCAAAAGCTCATTGTTTCAAAGCATTTAGAGAGAATACATTTTTTCAATTAATGTGGATTGATAAGTCTCCAGAATCTCTGAGGATTATTTCAGAAACATTTTTTCTTTTATGCTGACCTTCTGCTATTAACTTGGAGCAAAGCTTAAAATCAGTATTTAACATTTAATGGAAGGAACAAACTGATTCTGCAGTTTAACTCAACATTTGCAGTAAGATGACTTGTACCCTAATGGCTTGTAATTAATTTTTCTGAAAATCATATTTATGATAGTCTGCAGATTCAAGGCTTTATCTAATACATAATGTTCATTTTGAGCCTTTAATTGCATTTAAATTAAAATTGGCTTAGCAGGAAGATGAATTGTGGGAATGCATCAAACCACCCAGCATGTCCTGAAGATGTGAGCCTGAAAATGCAATTTGGTGGAGATGTACAGAATCATTTGGAGTTCATTAATTTTTATTGCACAGGTAGTTTTACTAAAGTAGGTTATTTTCTTTGAAATTTATATTTATGTTTATGTCAATAGCTGAATATTGTATTAAGCTATACATCTATTAGAGTTTATTAAGCCAGTCTAATGGGGGTTGTTCATACAGTGCAGAGAGGTAATTTGTGTTTGCCCTTCCTTTTAATTTGGGGAGCTGCATTTAGTTCCGCTGAACTACAAGTGTCCGTCCTGCCGAAAGCAGTCAAACAGGTGTCACAGGAGGTTTCCGTGTATGCAGTCTTAAAGAATCCTGGGAATTTTGATCTTGTAAGCGGTTTTGCTTCTGACCTTCTAAACCTTTTTACTCTGAATAATCTATTTTTTTTTTCCATGTTGCTGAGGTTCTGACCCAGCCACTGGAATGAAGGGTTATTGATGTGTAACTCAGTTTTGTGGCTTAATGTGGTGCACTTTGTCCAGCCAGCTTGTAAGTGATCCTTTAAATTGCAGATGCTGCTGAGGTTATACAATTTAATTATAATGTCACTTTACAATTATAAAGAAAAAAAGGCCTTTTGCATTGCTTAATGAATACAAATTGTGCACAAGTTGGAAATACAAAAGAATAAAAATTAACATTTGTCCTTCTTGCCAAAGTATTTACATTTTTACAACCGATAAGTAGCACAATAATTCCATTACCTATGTCCATTAAACATTTGTGCTTTTCATTTAGTGATTTGTATACAGTAGTTATTAATAAAATGAAACTGTCAGCATTTGCTGCTTTTGCCCATCCTCTTCTTACCCTTTTTTATTCCATTGCAGACAGAGTAATTAGAGGTTGAAAACGCTATGTGCAAATGCCTGTTACAAGGATTAAATTATATAATCATGGTAATGATTTTCCTTAAAACTCTTACTGCCAACTGTAACATTTTTCACTTCACCAGGTTTTTTTGTGCTGTCATATTTTATGAGAAAGTGGAAATATTTCTCCATTCTGACAATCTGCTGCAAGTTACTAGTTTGTGGTCAGATATGATAGAAGCCCATATTCATTTAATACTCACCAATCAGAACTTGACAGAGGTATTGCTTATTTTCTCATTTCATCACTGAAGCATGCCGGTGTAGTTTAGTCCCTAATTACTCTCAGACTGAGACGTTCCAAATATTCCCATGGTGGTAATATTTTTCTGCCTGGATGAGTCATTACGTTGTTTGGCAGACTGAAACACCAGCCTTTCCTTGTTGGAACACTACCCCTCATGTAGCACCACATCTTTTCCTCACTGCTGTCTGTTCCACGACTTTCATCCTGCTGTGACATTTCAAGCTGTACCGTACGAAAGCACATTTGCCTTCCTTCTATCTGACTGATTGGACCGGTGCCAGCTCTTTCTTCAGGGCCAAGGACAGGAGACTGGTATAGTCTGAATAGAACGGCTTAATGATCTAATGGAGCAGTGGCTCTCTCCTGCTGAGAGATAGGGCTTATTTGTTTGCTGGTTAGAGAAAAGGTCAGGGAAATCCTTTTCAACAAAGGCTGTGACAGTGAGAATGTGCAATACCACACATTCCTGGGGCTTGAATAACTTCATACATCAGGTGTTCCCCTCATGTTAAAAATCCTTTTCTGTTTTCATTTCATTTTCAATATCCTGCAGATGGCAGAGAGATGAAAGTGATGAATTCTACAACTTGGTAATATAAAGCCAAATGTTGTTCCTCCTGATAGAAGGAGACTTCATACCAAGAGTTTAACACCAGGGAAGGTAATGTGGAGAGCTCACGGTATTTCATAAAGGTGGCTGGTTTTCCTTGTCATTGTTGTGAAGCCTATTGGGTATATGACTTTTAATGGCTTTATGCTTAACAAGGCTGTAAACATAGTTTGCATATTTTCCCACTGAGTTTGACAAGGACTGCAATTCCAATTTGGTCAGTCAAGTAATTGAGTCTAGACTTTCCACAGCAGCTGAGAAACAGCACACTTCTGGGGGTGGGAGATGTACATGCACGGCAATGCTGCCGTGGCTCTTGAAATTGCCCAGAGTGTTGCATCAAGCAAGCTTTGGGGCGGTTTGGGGCAGACCTGGCCAGGTTTCCTCAAAGGAGGCTGAGGAAGGGGGGGTGATATGATAGGAGCAGCAGAGGCTGGCTCTGTGCCATCGGAAGATCCCCGTGCATGTGAGTGACCTCACTTGGCCAGTGGTGCTGGCTTCGTGCCCAGAATGTGTGCGTGATGCAACTCAAAGCAGTCACAATGTACCCCAAGATCTGGGCCACAGGGGGTTTTATTCCAAGCTTCAAAGCTGATGTCTGTTTAAAGGGGCACAGTAGACCTCTGAACCGGATTTTTCTCCATAAATGTTTTTTTCTCCAGTGGAGTTTTAGGTAATTCCAGAGAGCACTCTAAGTGAAATAGATTAAGAAATAAGCCATTCTTTTTCCTTTTATGTTGTCTCCCTGGTTTCTTTACTTTTCTCCTAGGCACTTTTGAAAGCTATTTCTGGTCACATAGCTTTTACTGTGCCTCACTTTTTGTTTGTTTCTGCGAGGCTTTTGCACAGAGACAGGAAAGAGAGAAGCCATTCTTAAAATAGGAGCATATGGTTTTAGAACCACAGAAATTGGCAAGTGGGGCTCAGGGGTTGATTTAGCACCTGACAGTGCTTTTTTGTTTGTTTTTGTTTTGCTTTTTGTTTTGTTTTTAATTGAGTAGATTTCAAGTTGACAGTAGCTATCTTAACAAAATAACTGTAGGTTGTTATTTCTAATGTAGCTGAAGTTTAGCAGGAAACACTGGAGTCGGCAGTGCCATAAAAGAACATGCAGCATGTTCTGATTATAAAAACAATATTCATAATCCATGCTGAAGTTTTCAAATACATGCTTCTGCTGCCATTGATGTGATCCCAGGAGATGGGAACCTGAACCCCTGAGGTTATTTCCTGAGTAAAGAAGATTTAAAGATAAACAAATCCACATAAAATGATTCTGAGAACATCTTCATAGATTAGGAATAAGATGCTTGCTATAGTCTTAGACTATCTGTCAACTTGTCAGAATTTTTATTTCTAAATAGAAAGACTAGGTGAATTTAAGTTAAACTGTGTAGCAAAATATTAAGAGTACTAAAAAGAACCCAACAAGCAACAACAGGAATTAATTAATAAAATATTTACGAGACAGTAAATAAAAGTGTGCGTGGGGAGGGAAGTAAAAGAGAAGGCAGGTCCCTCCACGTCACGGTTGAACTGCACTGGAGGTGGAATGTGGGATGCTTGCAGTCTGCTCACTCAACTGTATTTGACTAGGGCCGTCATCCCCTCAGCTTTCACAAGCACTGAATGTGTCAAAAATTTTCAGAGAATTTTTTTTTTCAGAGAAAGTGTAAATTTTAACCAGCCTGCTTCTGGTTCATATTTAATGTGGTTTTAAGATGCTTAAATCATATCGATTCAAGGTGTTTCTTCATCAGGTTTCATGGAGGTTAGCATAAATCAACAAGATAGTTCGATGTGTGTGTACGTGTTAATTATGATAGGGGTAAAGTGCTGATTTGTTAGAATTTGTCATTTAGCCCTACTTGAATTAAGGGTTTATAATTCGTGCATGCCGTGCATTTTTATATGACGATGGCTCTGCTTAAGGACAGATTTTGACCTAACTTCCAGTGCTGCCAAGTTAATCTAGAGTTATCTGTGCCTATCCCAAACTTGTTTGGAAACAAACAAGAGTTTCACCCATTCAGCCACTAGAAAGTTGATGATAGTTTTTGTATTATTCTGGGTTCTTGTGTTACAAGCTCTGTGTCGAAGGAACTAATGAAGCTATAATATTTTAAATTTTGGAATTCCTGTCATGGTGATGACATAACATAGGTTTGTGTGTGTATAATAGCAGCTTCTTAACTAAGATTTCATCCTGAATTGTAATATCTGAATTCAGTGTAATCCCTTCCTGAAACGAGCCATCCCTTATCATTTTGCTGTCACTACCTATTAGAGAAAATTAAGCAGGAAGAAGTTTGATCTTAAGTATCTGGATTAAACTTTCACATGGAAGAAAACTGACTGAGAAAGGGTACATATGTCCTAAAATCACTTGTGCAATGCAGGTGTAGCAGTTGTCCTCAAACAGCTGGTCGTCTTTCAGACAACAGTCTCACTGTGTGACATGCCCTAAATTTTGAATCTTTGTATTTTCAGAATGCAGTGTCAGACTTCTAAGGTGACTTTTTTAAAGTTCTTCCCCCCTCCCCCCCTTTAATCTAGGATATGTGTTTCTGACTTACAATTATTAAAGAGGCTGGTAAAACTGCACATATTGAAGAACAGATTCTGTAGTAGTAGTGGTAGCTGGCAGAAATGTTAAGTGCTTTTCACAGTCAACATTCAAACAGATTATCAGATGGCATATTTCACCCTGTTGTTACTTTAAATGAAGTGACCATGAAATCAACAAATCTGCTGTCAGGTGCCTGTCACAAAGATAGTTCTCCCTGTCACACAATGCCTCACATAACAGGTAATGTGTTTTTAAGAATCAGTCCTGTGTCACCTCATCAAGTCCTTGTTAAAAGATGAAATAAGACGGATGGTGTTGTCTCCCATGGAGTTGACTGAAATTCAGTAAAAAGCAATGCATGTTATACAAAAAAAATACGAAAAGGAAAGTAACGCACGTGCCGGTAAGATGCCTCTGACTGTGCCATTACTTCCTTTTTCCTTTGTCTTGGGAATGATTATTCACTTTTTCCTGCTTATTCCTTTCTAGGCTGAAAATTAATTGGGTCAAGTTTAAATTCTGTGATAAGGACAGGAAGAATTAATCCTCAGTCATCAAACAAATGAGATCTCAGAGTGGTGTTGTGCCAATAGCCACACGTTCACTTGGAATGGTTAAGACCTGCTTCTGTGCCTAGCAGAGATGACGCTCATAATTAATTAAGTTATGAGGTGTTGCTAACAATAATTTTGTTCAGAATCCTTAAGTTTAATCATTAAATGCAGGGCCAGGAATAAACTAAAATTACCATATTCAGTTTTTCTCTGTATACTTTCATAACAGTTCTCCCAAAACAAAATAGATTTTTGTCTTGTTCATGAAATTTTAATTATAGCATCATTCTCAGCTTCTTAGTGTAAGGAACTGTCAGCCAGCTTGAACTCTGCTGAGACAGATGCTGAAGGTTTTTTTTTTTTTAATTTTGTTTTGACTTTTCAGACTCACCATTTTTGATAAAAAATAAAAATAGGGAGGGAAGTCACCTTAGTGATATATGGACATCTGTTACTGTAATTTGTTCTTTCATGGCTAGGTTGTGACTAGCATTAGTATATTCAGGCCAGTATGAAAAAAATAACCTTTCCTTTCCTTGCCCCACAGCTAAATGTAGTTTACAGATTTTTTTTTTTTTTTATAAGTAAAGGACTGGTTTAGAGGTGTTGCTTACAGAAGCGAGAAGGGGGCAGGAGGTACAAAGATTAGCCTGCTTCCTCTATGCTGGCCAGCCAAGCTAGTTGACTACGAAGATCTCGCAGCATGCGATAGAAATTGTTGCAAACTTCTCCCAGCAGTGTGAAAAGGGAGGGGAGGGGACCGTGCTTCTGAGAGCTGACTGAGGCACTCAAGGCTGTGTTTTAGGTATAGCTTGGATCATGATTTCAGGGTGAATTTGAATTGGATGCATAACAGTACAGCACCACTGCTTTAAGAAAATTGATACTGAAGCCAATGAAAGGAATGAGTCAGTGAGTCACACAGGCACCCAATATGGCACTGCTTGAAACGTGTGTCTTGTGAGACAAGACTTTACCTGGTTTGCATTATGCCAATTCTTTCGGGATGTCCGTGCTTTTCGTCTAATTCATGACTCTGTTGTAAAGTATGTATTTGAGCAGATGTTTGGACCAACCACGTGATTGCCATTTTTACCTTCCTACAAATTACCTGGATACATTTTAAATGTATTTTGAGTGTGAAGTTATTTCCTTTTCTCAAATGCACTTGTGTTTGAGACATTGAAGGTACTGAGGTGCCATTTCAGAGCAACTTCAAAGAATCATGGGCTGGGATTACATGGAGAAACTGCAGGTGGGTTACAGGAAAGCAAAGATTAGGAGAAACATGCTAAACCTTTAGTCGGGTTGATTCTTGGCAACATTTTTTAGTGCATTTCTCTTCTCTGCCTACTTAAGCTTTTGTCATGATGTAGGAATGGAGAAGTGATGTCTTTTGGATTAGAAGTAGAGATGGTGCAGAAAGAGCAAGAAGTGTTAACTATGTTTTATGTACTGGCTTCTCTTATGCTCCATATGGGCAAATGCTGCCACTTTGCTATATTAAAATTGGAGGCAGAGCCCAGCCAAATCTTGCATCATGATTATTAATTTTGCTTATTGTCAAAGCCAAAAGGAGGTTAGAACTGTTAGATACCTTTTCAGTAGTGCCACAAATGATTTTACCCAAATAGTTTATTGTTGCTGTTCTTGTTTTGGCAGAGAAACAACCACAGCTCCATTTGAAAATGAGCACACATTTGAACAAAAACAACAAGTCTGGGACCAGGTTGATCCTAGTCCTTGGTCAAACTTCTGTTTTCCAAACGCACAAGAGGAAATGAGTAGAGGACAGTTTCATGGACACTAAGAGAGTGAATCCTACAGACTACTCTGAGCACAAACCTCTGCAGAAATGGATGGAGTGAAACCCATAGCTTCCTCACCCAACCTGAGAATAAGGTGCCTGTAGACATCATACAGATTTCAAACAGTTCTGTGTATTTTAGAAATCATGGTAGGATTTTATAACGCTTCCGCATATAACTCTCACTGGACACCGGATATAGAGCTGTACATGGATAGCGGATATATAGGACCTGAAAAAGCAGAGAAGATAGTGGTGAGACTGGAAAAGTCTTCCAGTCATCTAAATATGACAAATCAGGGGATTTCATTATAAAGTTTAAGTAGCAGGAATATGGAATCTTATTCTAGTAAAAGTCACGTAACTCGGAGAGAGATTGCTTCTGGATGTGATTCGGTAGGCTCTTCACATGTCTCTAAAATGTGGAGCTAAACATAATCAAAACCATTCCAAGGTCCTCTATTTTTGCCTGCCACTGAAAAATACTGGAATATTTACTACCTTCTTATTTCTGATGGGAGGACTTCTGAGATCTCCAGATAGCTCCCAACAGTGACACTGGGAGCTCTTAGCTAAAGACCCAAATCCCACTGACAGCAGCTGCAGTTAGAGAGGGTGATCTTCTCCACTTTGTTCCTCGTTACACATTTCTGCCTTCTTTGTTGTGCCAGCATGAGTGTGTGATGGCATGGTTAGCAGATCAACTAACCAGTTCAGCTGAAGACTAACCCAGACAAATAATTCCTGCCCCCTTAATTCCCCAGCATGGCTCACTGCACAGATGTGCACGTGCTGGTGCTGGCACAAGGTAGGAGGTAGAAGCAGAGCCCAGGCATGGGCAGGATGGTGAGGCCTCCTTTTTCAGCACTTTTAAAGTGATGACAGCTGTATATGCGTAGGGGAAAAGAAGACAACAGCACTGAGGAACACTGGATCTTATTGTCTACTGCCTTTGTTTTCTCCATAATTTTTCTGAACATATCATGTGCTTAGCCCTCTGAATGGTCCCTCCACAGGAAAAATTGAGAAACGCATTCAGTAAGATTTTCATTTAGTTCAAGAATTCAACAAGCATGCTAAGTAACACAGCCACGGATTTTTTTTTTCACTTCTATCACAAAATGTATTGAAAGTTTGCCATGCTAAAAGCCTATTACCAAGAACCAATACATAAGTATCACTAATCATTTCCAAAATTGCAGGGCAGGAATTTTAACATTAAGTGATTTAAAGCCTAAGCCAGTTTCTAGCTTTTAGAATCTAGGATAATGTGGAGTGTTATGTCTGGAAGATTACTCACCATTCCCTGCTCTGGAAGTTTTATATCTGAATTATATTGAGTTGCCTAAGGATGGGATCCAGGATACCAAGGTGGATGTTCTGTTCTACCATGCCAGTCCCAAAGTTGCCACAAACGCAAGACATATTTTCAGAGAACCTGAACGCATCAAGTTCAGTTTCTTAGATGCTGCTATGCACGTATTCATGTTAATTTGGGCACAGTACTTCCTGAGGGTGTACCAGGATGACCAGCAGTCTTTAAAGAAATGTTCATTGAAATATCTAGTTAAATTTATTGCTCTCACACAGGGATTGTGAGCATAATCTCACTTTATCTTAGCATACTTTGTGGCAACTACCACTCTGAAGCTACTACCAGGCCACAGTTTTATTGTTTGAACAGTTATTGGGTTTGAACTTCCATAGGTGTGTGGAGAGCTACGATCAGGTTTCTTTCAGCTGCTTTTCCTTTGTGCACCTACACAGACTCTGGGGAAAGAGGCAGAGAGTGTGTCTACGTTGGACTTTCAACTTGCTTCTGGACGTGAGCGTACAGTGAGCTCCTTGACAGTCGTTGGTTAGACTGCTCTCAAACTTCTCAAAGCTTGGAAACTAGCTTGGGTAACTCATCGGTATAGAACTGCCATATAAATATGCTGTCTGGATTAGGATCGTTTGGCGCTAGTTGGCAATATAAACAATGTGGTCCTTGGATGACAATAGCTGTTGAACTTCTGTTTCCAAAGTGGCATTATATTACATTTGGAGTCTCACAATGCCTACAGTTTCCACACCGTTAACTGGCATTTCTGTATGTGGAAGTTCATATCATTCCACAGTGGCTGAGATGCTTTTCAGTACAGTGAATTGTTTTCTTACAAAGGCTGATCTTGATGCAGCAGTAAAGTCTTGTAATGCGCGGAGATCAGATTAAATACATATGAATTATTATCTCTATCAGATTTATCTCTCAAAGTACGCATTCTCATCTTCTGCAAAATATTCTTGACTGAAGAAACTCAGATCCAGAAATGATCTATCATTGGAGTCTCTTGATTATAATATGGATTGTTATTCAACTTCTTGCACAGTTCAAGCTAATGCCCTAGCACACTGGTTTATTGAATCACAGCGCTGGCTAAATTGATGTTCTGAAAGTAAAATTCAGTTGGAATAATCTCATAGATACAAAACTATTTATTAACAGGTTTTTTTACCTAGTTTTACTTTTAATTAACTGCTTGGAATTACTTGTGCTTCATAGGCTGTTTATTTTTGCCTACAGGGTTAGGATTTACAGAGAACTAGAAAAATGTTTCCGTTTTTTTAAAACGGTTCAACTTTTTTTCTCTTTCTAATAAGAAAGCCTTCTGCATTCAGGTATTTTTCAGTTCTTGCAAACTGAAATAGCTATCATAGATTTCAGTCTGGAACTCAGTATCTCTATAATCTGTGATCTAATAATATTTTATTTGCTTGAGTATTTCTTTGGGTCACACTTGATGCTTCTTGTGCAGTACTACATCCTTTCCCCCTCAACTATCACATGTAATTTCCTGAACTCTTATTCAAAATCTATAGAGCTAATAAAGTTTCCAATGTATAGCCCTAGGAGCAGCTGTTTTATTTTGCTGATTTAAGATATTTGATTTTTTCCTGCCTCTTCTTTCTCACACTTTCAAGTTCAAAAAAAGTATGCATGCTGTCGGACTGAAGGAAGTGTTATGCCAAGAGAGTCAGATTTACACAAAAACACTAGCAGAAAGGTAAATAGTGTAACAACAGTAATATTAGCTAGAGACAACTTGCTATGGAGGAAAGTCAGATCTGTGCAGATATTTTCACACATAAGTGTCAAAAGTTAGCGCCTGTTAGGATTTTCAAAGCATCCATGTGTTTTTGAAACTTTGTTGGAATCCTGATCTCTATTTTTAGTCCCCTAATTTACTCTAAAAATCTGGTCTAATTGTGTGCTCTTGTGAAATTATGCAAAGTGATTTAAATAACGGAAGCAATCCAGCTCATGACTCTCAAATGCTTGCTGCTTTTTCTTGATGTACATGCATTGGAACCAGTTAAGAGATCTATCTTTTCATAGAAATGGCTGCAATAGGACAAGTAAGGGATTTAAGATGATCTCAGTGATTTCATGGGCATTGGATGAAGTCCACAGTCTTAGATATTTAGCAGAGCTTTATAAACAATTTTGGCTTGATTTGGGGCCAATCCTTAAAAGCTTTAGAAATCAAGTTCAGTTCAAATAGTTGGTTTGTAACTAAGTATGGAATTCCTTCTTCTTATTTCAACATCACAAAGTTTCACTCCTGGTAGTCCTGTGCTCCAGAGCACTTTCTTCATTCACACTTACATCGTATGGGTAAAAAAACAATATTGTGAATACTAAATTGAATGCTTCTTACCATGTGTTTTTCTGCTGGTTTTGGCTGGGATAGAGTTAATTTTCTTTATAGTAGCCAGTATGGGTCTCTGTTTTGGATTTGTGCTGGAAACAGTGTTGATAACACAGGGATGTTTTCATTATTGCTGAGCAGTGCTTACACAGAGTCAAGGCCTTTCCTGCTTCTCACACCACCCCACCAGCGAGGAGGCTGGGGGTGCACAAGAAGTTGGGAGGTCACACAGCCAGGACAGCTGACCCCAACTGACCAAAGGGATATTCCATACCATATGGCGTCATGCTCAGCATATAAAGCTGGGGGAAGAAGGAGAAAGGGGGGGACATGCGGAGTGATGGCGTTTGTCTTCCCAAGTAACCGTTATGCATGATGGAGCCCTGCTTTCCTGGAGATGGTTGAACACCTGCCTGCTGATGGGAGGTAGTGAATGAATTCCTTGTTTTGCTTTGCTTGCATGTGCGGCTTTTGCTTTACTTATTAAACTGTCTTTATCTCAACCCATGCGTTTTCTCACTTTTACTCTTCCGATTCTCTTCCCCATACCACCGGGGGGAGAGTAAGCAAGTGGCTGTGTGGGGCTTAGTTGCTGGCTGGGATTAAACCACAACACTGTTGAAGACATTGTAAGAATTATTTCTTAATTTTAAAAAGAATTAATCCGCATTCTAAAATATGATAGAACAATTGAACTGCATTACTATCTGGATACCTTCACAAAATGCATCGTTAGCCTTAGGAGCTTCTGGTGACATGATAGTATTGAGTCCAAGGCTACAACTGTCTTACATAAAAAATAAAAGTATTCGGGTTCCTAATGCTGTGATAATAATACCTTCATCAAATGAGCTAACAGGCAAAAAAATTGATCACTTTGGAAGATGCACATACATACAGGTTTTCACTTAAGAACTTAATTATTGTAAATAGAAAACTATAGCTGATGTTATCTATCACATAACTACTTAATCTTGGATTTCTTCTCTTTGTCTGGAGCATCTCCTGCTGGCCCATGATGTCCACGGGCAGATTATAGAACGCATTCATCTTATCCAATGTGAGCTTTCTTTGCTGCTATTGTGCCATGAATTTTGTTCATTTTTACTAACAGGAGTCACACAAGACACTGAAAGGACAATTTTCTATATTTTATTTTCTACTTCCATTTTCTTTGCTTTAAAATGGTCAGATCAATTTAAACTTGATTAAGTGAAACATTCCGCAGCTCACACTCAGCAAGTATTCAACCCCAAAGCAAACATTTACAGATGCACTGATGTAACATCCCCCCACCTCAAAGTACATAATGGGAGTACTGTTCAAGCACTGTCCTGCAGGCACCAGCGTACTGCACAGTACATGTATTCACTGTAGGGGCTCTGATCTGCATATGCAATAGTTTCTGTATGCTGTTTCTATCGGCACAGGAAAAAAACTCAAGGAAAAAGGAATGAGGAAAAGCCTTCAAATGTGAAGTTATTTAGCTTTTTTCTTCTACAGAAGAGCCTCAAAACCTGTTTTTATTTCTGAAAAGACTTTTAAAAAATTCCTAAATGAAGTGACTGGGCTTGTCTGAGGGAGGAAGGAGAGCGAGGCCTGTGGAGATGAAACCAATCTGTTGATGCAGAGTCCTGCCACAGGGGTTTTCCCTGAAAGGCATTAACACAGACACAGTGTTTTGGTAAGAACCAACAGCAGAGTCAGACTAAAGACCATAAAGGACAGTAGCTGAGGGAGGTAGGTAATCACAAACTGTATTGAATTAAGAAAAACTGAATAGCTACCTCTGAAAACAGGCTCGGCATCAGGCTCTGATGCACCCGCCTCCTTGTATATACATGTAATCTTGGATCTTGATTGAATATTCCCACTCTGATTTTGTAATTAAAACATCATTTATACTGAGAATAATTAAGACAACTGTACATTTGATTTTAAAATCAGTTTTGAGTATTGTGCCTTGTCAAGCTACAAGAATGGTTCCTGCAGCTTTACAACTTAGCATTAAGAGGCAGACAGTGACCGCAGGCACCTGAGTGGAAGGTTTGACAGTTTGATAAATTAGGAATGACACTTGCCAAAATGGCTGTCCTTCCCTCAGCCTGCCAGTGGAGCATTTACACACTGTTAATTGAATTGGCAATTTGTGTAACAGTACCTGCCCCTGAGCTTTTGTAATGCTGGAGCTGCCATTTAGCTCTGATAATCCAGGACTTGGGAATAAGGACGAAAAGCTTCACATGATATTATTGCAGATTTAAAATGACAGTTGGGGACCTTGTTGCCAATTTCCCATTAAATGAGAAATAATTAACAATAGCAATAACAAAGACTTATAAAGCTGGAAAGTTAAATTGACTTTTCAGCAGTAGTATGGTTTGAAATTGCTTCTAGTGTGATTATCAGATTGCCCTTTCAGTATTATATACCCTAAGTAGTATCATCTGATGGTCCGAATAGGCAATGTTTTCAAAGCTACCCTGTTTTATTAGTGTAAGACTCTTCTGATTTATCTGTGGGGTTTTTTTTTAATTTCTTCTTGCCATGTAAAAATTGAGTTATGTTATAATATTTCATACAGATAAAGAACTTAATGAAATATTAGAGATTCTGATTTCCGTGATTATCAGTAATTGAGTGACAGCAGAAACAAAATTTTCAGTCATAGATGAATATTGTTACTTATGGGGTTCTTTTTTATAGTTGTAGTTGCAGTTGATAGCTTCGCTGTCTTTCCCTAAATTTCTGTAGTGTACCTAATGCCATCATCTGAAATGACAATTTATCCACAAAAAATTATTTTTCTCTTAGGCTTCTCATGTTTTGATAATCTCTGTGAATACTTGCTAATGATTTGATGTCTAAATACTATAGTAACCAAAACCCATCTAAGAATTAGCCACTAAAGGCCAAAGTCTTTGCTATCTTAAGGAAAAAAAAAAAAAAAATCAAATATTTAAAGGCTGGCACAGTTGCTGCATGTCAGAAGGCTAACTTCCCTGTGCAGACTTGAAGCTCTTATTATTGCACCAAGATTTAGACTTGCGGACTTCAAGTGATGTACTGAAGAGCAAGCAGAGCTACTTTCTCAAGATGGGTCATTCCCATCAGGAGAATACTTATGCATTCATAAGACGCCACAAGTACTAGATGGAGCACAGAACAGTCTGATCCATTTCCTACATAATAAATAGTCTAAGACAGTACAGGTTTAATAATTTGCATGCTTGAAAATATCTTTTCATCTGATTACTGTCATCTTAGGACTGAGTACAGCTATGTGCTGGACAAGGACTGAAATACACCCCCCTCCCCCAAAGATGACTGACAAATCAGAGAGGGATGCAGAATAGAATGATCCCAGTCAATAGGTCTACACTAGCAACAAGTCGTATGAGTGATTTAACGTTACGCTACAGTGTTATAGTGATTGTAGAAGGTATAGTGGTTGCAGAATTGCATAGGGGATGAATAGCAGAAATGTGAAAGAGGGGAAAGGAGAGCTGAGCAAAGACGAGCTGATGTGGAGTAAAGGAGCAGAAGGATTCATGATGAAGCTTACAATTCAAACATTTGTGCAGGAGGTGATATTTTTCTTTCTTCTGTAACTAGTGTAAAGCAATTGATCTTGGAGAATTCTGTTCTGGAGAAGGAATTCAGTGAGACGTAAGCCCATATAAAATTTTGGATGGTGTCCAGCTTAAAAGGAAAGTGTACAAGTCAAGCACTGGAAGGAGTACAGAGGGGATGCAGAAAGGCACTGGTTACCGTTTGGCTGCGAGCACGGTGCCGCACAGCCTGCTACCCTAGCCAGTGCTAAGTCGAAGAGGAATGGCTAACACTTGTGGCCCCAGTGGCAAACTCGTGCCATGCATGGCACACTCTGTAAAGGAGAGGCAGGCTTGGCAGAGAAAAGGCAAAGGAATGAAGAAAACAAGGAAATAACAGGGAATGGGAGTTAGGGCATGGTATTGTATGCGCTGTTGAAGGTGGAAAGGAGAAACTAGTTTTTGTTGAATTGAAGGCAAAGTTGGCGTAGGAATTTCTGACAGTGGGTGAGGAAAGTAGGTAGAAAATAGTTTTCTGGATTTCTTGCCGAGAAAAGCTTTAGCTGACCGTTCTTTTTCCTCTACCAAGCCCTTCCACCTTGACACAAGGAAGGAAGGGAGGAAGGAAATCACTGTGACTGGATTGTAAGGTGTGATTCCCCACCCCGCCAGGGTCTGCACATCTGCAGGTCACACAGTATTTGTGGAAAACTATTTCCAACAATTTGAGTTTCATAGAACACTAGTTCATGCTAGTCCAGAAATTCTGGACCCGTCATTTTTTAAAATTATTTACCACATGACTAAATATAGTACCACTGAGGGGAGGGGAAGAAAGATCATCTTGTGGTTTGGTCTGAGGCATGATACTGGAAGGCTTTGCTATCTGTTCTGACAAGTTCTTTGTGTGATTCTGTTGGGTTATACTTCAGGTTTTGTATTTGTAGTACATGACAATGAAAATGGTCTCTTTGAAAGTCTTCTGATGTTTAATTCTTCCAGAGTTTTAAAAACATAGTTATCTCTATATAGGTTTACAAAAGTTTTTTTTTTTAAATTAGGGCATTGCATTTTTGCATAGATCATGATCCAAACTAAAAAGAAGCTTGCAATACAAATGAGTCTTATTCAAACATCACTTGATTAAATGTTGTCAAGTACAGATTTAGAAATTAGTGTAAAAAGGTATCAATTTCCAGGGCCCTTCATGGCATGTGGAACTCTTGCAGATTTACACATGTAGCAGAGAAGGGAATGCAGGTACACTGGACAAAACTGATTTACTTGTCTGTAATTTTGAAAGTTAGCATGATGCTGTTGGGAACTTAAAACACAAATAACAAAGTGTCTATCACTACCATCTTTTTCATGTATAAAGGAAAGAGAAACAGGGGGGAACCCTACTGTAACAGACACCATGTTCCAGAAACATGGTACAAACTTTGTAATACCTGTAAGTGTATTCCCAGAACAACTGGTTTACTATACTGCTTATGTACCCATTTGTCATCAGGATTTTAAGGGCTTTCCAAGTCTGCTTCTGAAATTTCTCTCCTTATTACGTACTGTTTTTCAATTTATACTATACATCTATTATCCTTAGGATAATTATACTAAGTAAAGGCGTGACTAAAAAAGCAATACGTGTTGATGAGGAATTTTCTTTCACTGAAACACTAAAGATCAAAATCGCCTCTTATCTCAGGGGGAAGCTCAGTAGGTAAATAAGTTGTAGAGGGCAACCAAAAGGTCAGCAGACTAGACTGTGTTGAGCCACGATGGAGGGAACCCATTTGGGGAGTGGCTATCTCCAGAATTCTCTTTCTTCCGTTAGCTGTCAGCTGAGTGTTTTGTGCATTCCTCTTATTGCAAGGTAAGAGTTTGAGAGAAGTATACTCAAAGAAGTAGTCAATGCATGTACGGTAAAGAGCTGCCTAGGTAAAAAATAAAGTACCTTGCATAGTATTGAAAGCTGGTGCAGAATGGGATTGTTTCTCTGCCTGCAGAAAAGCCTGCTAAGGAACTGCTAGCTGTGTTCCACAATAGCTTCAATTTTCTGCTTCTCTTCTAGGGTTTATGAAATTCTTAAGTGTCCATTGTCAAAACATCAGAAAGTCTGAAGACCATGTCTGTGCTTGGTCTCTTTTTTCTAGAAGCTGGTTTCTTCCTTCCTCTTCAGTGGCCTTCTGTCCCCCAACTTCAATCTAAGATTCCTCACCTACTTAAAAGCAACAACACACAAGACTTTCTATGTTGTAGCTATCCCCCAACTCCAGATGCATCCTTTGTTCTTCCATTATTTAGCTTATCTTTGTCCCTTCCTCCTGGCTTTTTAGAGTTTGGTGGAAAGCAGGTTCACTTTGTGTTGTCTTCATATCTTTCTAAAACTCACCTTCCAATTTCTCGGAGCCTTTTCTCTTTAGTCTTGTTTTAGGAATTCACAAACACCAGGAGCAGCCTGTTAATTTATTTTGCTTTCTGGTTCATTTTCACTTAGGACTCAGCAAAACACAAAACAATTATCTCTAATACTCAGTATAGAATAATTTAATACTTGGACAGATAGTTTCATATTTGCCCAGTCTTAACTGAAAAAGAAAAAGACAGAAAATCTCCCCAGGCCCCATTATCACTGTGTTTGTTTATGCCTCCCTTAGAAGAGGTTGGAGACTCCCTTGGGAAGCTAGCTTCACAGTTTGAGCTACATAGTCTTATGACTGGCTCTTACCCTATGAAGTGTGGTGTAAAACATGAAGGACTCCATATATACATTATTTATTGTGTAAGAATAATTGGTGAAGATGTATGCAAGACAAAGAGGATTGCAGAAGTTCTGAACAGATTTAAATCCATGTGTTTAAGTATGTGATTTTGTGAACAGTCTAATGAGTGTTATCTTTAGTGAAAACGTTAAACATGTCTGTTTAGGACTCACTGTTCTCCTGTACTTATTTTCATTTTTATATCAGTTAATGAGAGAAACTTCTAGTCTTGCTGACTAAAGAGCAATTAAAAAAATCTTACTGCTCTCCAGTCCTACCACATAACTGTTACTGATATTCAGTGTCTAGTGAAATATTCCACAGTGCGTTTCCAGGAGCATATAAGGGAATTTGTAACACCAATTGTTATTTTATGCCCCCTTTTCTTGCAGAATTGGGTATGTGATAAGCAATATGAATAAGAAAGAACTCAGAAGATCTTTGTAAGAATATTTTTTTATATGTCCTCTGAAAAAGTCTGGTTAGTACCCCCAAAACATTTTGCAACTAAACGATTTTGCAACAGGTAGCCAGTGAATTTGCATGTGAGTTTCTCCTCCTCTCAGGTGAGTGGCCTGCATATAAGTGTAAAGGGACTTCCACTTAGAATCCTTGTTTTGGAGATATTTTGTTTTGTGTGAAATAGTTTCCGAGTCATTGAGGCACCAAGGAAGGATAAGAATTTTTTTTTTTTTTAGATTGAGAGTGAATGCAACCCGTCTGGATACAGGAATCCTTGCTCCCTGTGTTCAGTTATTTATACATAGTCCAATAGTGTCAACAGGAGAAGCAGATACTACCTGAACTTGGAATAGTTCATCTCCTGAGTTAAGATTCTCCCAAGAGAGAAGTGAGAAATATTTTTTTATCTGAACTGGAATAGCTTTTTATTTTTTGTATGACAAGGGGTTGTGGCAACTGGAGACTGAAGCAAGAAAATTATTCATATAGCTTTGTGCGTAAATTCTGATGATTTTTTACTTACCCTTGCAATGGAGGCACATTTAGAAGGGATGAATCTTTACTGTAGCCGTATATCTGAACCACCTTTGATGTCGAATTTTGAACATAACCTGAAATTTACAGTTTTAGTCTACACTAAAATATGATCACAATTCTTCCAAGAATCACAAGCAGTTGAGTTTTCTATAAATGCTATCAATCTAAATTGCACAGGGTTTGTTTCTGCTCTGCACCACTCTGTCTTACCCCTTAAACAAGGATCAGAACAGTTGGATGCTACCCAGTCCAGTCTTGGGGAATTTTGGTTCTTAATCCAAACTTGAGATCTCATGTTTGGTGATTTCAACATACGCTGTTAAGTTTTGATTTAGAAGAAACACTTCCAGAATAACCTATTTACTATGACTTTTTGTGGCCAGTGTTTTAAGAAAATTTAACTTTGGTTGTGTTTTTTTATTTTAATCGTGCTTCTAGGAAAAGATAAAGGGAGATTTTGCTCACTTTGTGAAGTGAAATTAGTTGTATTTGCTGCAGAGAGAAAGAAAAAGGTGTTTTGCTGAATATGTGTTTTTAAAGGGCATATGGTGAGAAAACAGAAATTCCATTTACATGTAAATGATTTAACAGACCACAGTAAGAAACTAGAATATTACCATTTCCTCAAAATGATGTGGTGGTAAAGGTGGCTGGCTCTGTGCGCAAAAGTGTGTGGGTTTGGCGTTGGGTTTTTTTTCTTGTACTGCATGATAACAATTCAAATTCAAGGCTGTATAATAATCACATTGAGATCCTATTTTTAACCAGATATATAAAATATTGCTCTAAATCATAATGATAGTTTTTGGGCTTTAAATTTCCAGGAGATTGTAACAAGCAGCCTTACATCTACTGTTTTGTGTTTCTGTGGTTCTGTTTCCTAGTGGAACGTGAAAGCTGCTTACGCTAATTGTAACTGCTTCAATTTCAGGTAAGCAGAGTCTTGAAAGAGGCTGCATGCAAATGCACTTTTTTTCTATAATGAAGACTGTATATCCTTTCACCCCTGGCACAAGACTTGTCTGAGGTTTAGGACGAAATATCTAAAAAAATCTCTTTACGATATATGACCCTTTTTACCTTTGCTTTCAGTGAGGCTTCAGCTTCACTCCTGGATCTTCAAATATTGTGTTTAGATCCCTATAACCTACTGATTCCAGTGAGAGAAGGTGTTTTTTGCGAATCTGCACTTAATAGTTGATTTATTTTGGAAAATTGGATTCAGGCTACTGAATTATTTATTCACTTTTGAACATTTTACTGCTTGCTGCCAACAATAAACATAATGCAGTTTCAAAGATGTTGCTCTTTGGTATAAACAATAAAAGTAATCTCTTTGTACATCTATAAACACCAAGTATTGCAAAGCAGTATTAAAATAGGAAGAAATTTCCAACATACAAAATTTCATAAGGTCAATTCAGTAACAGTGGACATTTCAGTAGCATTTGTGTTAAATCATTTTCTTGATTGTTAAATAGGTTGTAAACTGGAATGATTTTTTTGTCTAATTTGCAGAATGAGTGCTTTTCCAGTTTAAAAAGTTAATGTTTCAGAGCCTGATAGGAAAATAGGGCTATAAGTGTGATTTTTGTACTACTTTAGCCCTGATAAAGAAATTACTCCCCTCTGTAATATGAAATTACAGTATTAAAATACTTTTCTGGATACAACATTTGAAGATGTAAAACAAATGATTTAACTCTTAAAAGAACGTCCTGTATTCCTTTAACACTATATGCGGTAAAGCAGTGGAAGAGTGTTGGATATTTCACAGCATAGTTTAATTCCAAAACGTCCAGCAGGAATTCACCCGGAATATTGTTTTGAAGATAATGAAAATACCTTTTGTGCCATGAAAGCTAATTTTTGTATTTTAAAGTTAATCTAGCCAAAATCTGGATTAGCTATTTCACATCCCCTTAACCACAGGCATGTAAAACTCAGGATAGACAGCTGTTTGGATGTTTCAGACTGGGACTCCTGCCCTCAGCAAACATATTTGATTCTCCTACATGGTCACTTGGCTGCGTGTACTCATGGCCATATGCTTGGGTGGCATTGTGCCTGCTCACTAGTTGGTCAAACTGTTCCATTAGGGCTTAGACGCCAAGATAACAGGTTGAGTTGGGCACCATCTATAACAGCATGTGTTCTATCAGTTCTGAAAGAAATCTTTCCTCAGGGACAAGATGCCACGCTGCATAACTTGCCTTTTTGCATTCATCTTTCTTGCCACTTAGATGTTCCAAACACCCCAAAAAGAAAAAAGGAGAAAAAGACAGATTGAGGAGAAATTTTGGGCTTTCAAAGAAGTAATTGTCATCGTAGCTGTAGCATAAACTCATGAAGTTCACAGGGGATTTAGAAATGGATGCAAAATTAATGGTGTACAAGCCTGTCCTGGTTTCAGCTGAGTTAGAGTTACTTTTCTTCCTAGTAGCTGCCATAGTGCTGTGTTTTGGATTTAGTAGGAGAAGAATGCTGATAACACACTGATGTTTTAGTTGTTGCTAAGTAGTGCTTAAGCTAGTCAAGGACTTTCTTTTTCAGCTTCCCATGCTCTGCCAGGTGCACAAGAAGTTGGGAGGGGGCACAGCCCAAGATAGTTGATCCAAATTGACCAAAGGGCTATTCCATACCATATGACGTCATGCTCAGTATATAAACCGAGGGGAGTTAGCCGGGGGGCAGCGATCGCTGCTCGGGGACTGGCTGGGTGTCGGTCGGCGGGTGGTGAGCGGTTGCATCACTTGTTTTCTTTTCCCTGGGTTTTGTTTGTCTCTCTCATTCTCCTTTTCATTACAATTATTATTATTATTATTATCATTATTATTATTACTATTATTATTATTTTATTTCAATTATTAAACTGTTCTTATCTCAACCCGTGGGTTTTCTTACTCTTGCCCTTCCGATTCTCTCCCCCATCCCACCGGGGAGGGGGAGGGTGAGCGAGCGGCTGCGTGGTGCTTAGTTGCCGACTGGGGCTAAACCACGACAAAGCCCTCCAGCAATCCGCATTAATTCAAGCTTAAATCGGACAGCACCAGAAGCGGGCAAAGTGCAAAAGAAGTAGAAGAGTCACTGAAACATTTTGCAGTTTGCCTTAGATAGCTGGAAAAGGCCATTATAATAGTCTCAATGTTGCTTTACGTTTACAGCAGCTGATAAATTCAGGGGAGAAAAAGTTAGCATGCTTTCAGGTTCAGTGTCATCTTCCTACAGACTTTGCTTTCCTTTAATTCTTAGACTATTGTAGCTACATAAACACACTTAACTATGTGAAGATGAATGTAGTAGTATTTAGACATAAAAACAGTAAAGGCAGAACAGTTTTAGGAATAGTCATCAAAAGTCAAGAAAATTCATTGCTTCTCATACGTCAGCAGAAAATAAGTTACTAGAAATTATCATGCTCAGTTTGTGAGACCTCCAAAATGAGCTAGGGAAGAGGGAGCAGTGTCTTAGACAAAGCAGTTGTTCAGTGAGCCTGAATCTCCTTAAACACTGGGTGAACAAAATAATGTATATACTGATTCAGAACAGGGAACTGCCTCCAATGATGCCAATATCTCAGAGGTAAGAGTATGGCATATATATCACATAGCAACCTTATTGAGACCTTGAAGAACTGGCTCTGGAACAGCATTGGTTTTGTAGCATTTACACCACAGTAGCTGTCAGAAGTTGGTTGGCAAGAGTAAAAATCTTAACATTTGCTATTTGCTGACAAACACCAAAAGGATTGACTATGGTTTATAGAAAGCAAATAAAAAAATGATCAGAAGTGGATTTTTTACCGTTGAACATATTACATTTCTTTTTTCCCTATTTTCCTTCCATGAGTCCTGCTGCATTGCACTTTGGGATGCTTTCTTGGCTGCCATGTTGCTATGAATTTGGTTGTTTCATTTCAAATAATTTTGGAGAACTCTCATTACATGAAAGAAAAGAAAAAGTTGTCAGGGTTCCAGAAACATATACTGCTGTAAATGTGTTATAAAACCTTAATGCTGTGTCATTTCTAATTAATATAGATTTATTAAAACTGGCATGACTTTTAGACCATTTTCATTGAAGCAACTGAGAATAAATCAGACAGAAAAGCAACAGATGAAGGAGTTTGAAGCAGCTTAGTGACCTAAATCACTTGTTAGTCCCTGTCTCTTCTTGGATAGGTTATACAGTTCACATTTTTCCTACTGAAAATGAATTATTTGGATAATGAGAAAAAGAAAAAAATTCAAATCAGGCAATTACTTTGAATTAACTTACAAGACTGTGATGGTTTTGTTACTGAGTGCATAAACAGGACAGATATTGACCTCTCAAAGTTAGAAGCTCCATTTCAAATTACTCTGCTACTTGGTACCTGTGTTATACTTACCATTAAGTTCTCACACTTTATGTCTTAATGCTCATGTTGCTTAATGCCATTTCAATTACTTGATATGTTGTTAATATAATTCCAATGTGAAGTAAGCATGTTTCAGTTTAACTCATCCATATTCACTTAAAGCAGTCGATATTAATTAAGAAACAAACCTGTTTGCTTTCTTTCGTTCTTCCTCCACTGTTAAACAAGTCATTCATATCTTTACCACTTTGCCAGTGCTGGTCTAGTACAGATTGCAAGAGCTGAGCCTTGGTTTTGGTTTTTTTGTTTTGGGTTTTTTTTGAGTAAAATCAGTGTAACATGATTATTTAATATAAAGGCTCAGGAGGGGTCTTGGACTCAAATGGCTGTCTTTAGCTGTTGTGGGATTTTGCTGGAAATGACTAGACACTGAGTAACATAGACTGGGAGTATTGACAAAGCATGAATATAAGAGCCAGGAATGGAAGAGCTCTGATCTTGGCACTGCTGCTGTCTTTCGGCAAGACTTTGTTTAACCCCAGACATGGGAAATTTCAGGGACTTGTGATCTTTCAGAATTAGCCTTAGACCTCTCTCTGTACCTTAGTTTATTCATATGTGAAATATATTAATTATGCACAACTAGTTTTGTAGTGATCTATGAAATTCCTGGATGAAAAACACTGCAAGAATGCAAGGTAGTATTCTGTGTAATAACACCATCTGCTTTGCAGCAAATGTGGAAGTCATTAAAGAAGAAAGAGGAGAAAATAGTTCATAATTTCATAGTAAGCTGTCCTTTCTTTCTGTTTGGGTTTTGTGTGCTTTAGCACTGCATAGGTAAGTTCTCATGGTCAGCAGCTTTTAGGGGTTAGTCTCAGCAGAATTTCCAGAGCCTGCTTTCTAATTCAAACTTATTCTGTGGTAAACTGTCTGAGCTGAGCCATTGTGAGCTATGAGTTCTCTATAGGCTTATGGAAAAGTATTGTTGAATGATTATTACTAATGGGGATGTAGAGCATAAGTAATAACATATCAATGTGTGCTTTTTAACAGGTAGGGCACATTTGAGGATGGTGTCTGTTTTGGGGGATTTTTTCCAGTAGACTTACAATATGTATGGATATTTTGCAGTCCTAATTGTTGCGGCTTTTTGAATTACTTCCTTGTTGTGATTGCAAGAGTAGTGAGCACAATAGGTCAGGCAATTCTTGATAGAGAAAAATTATTTTATTATTTGTTAGGAACATAATCCAAAGGTAAGTGAGTTAAAAAAATTACAACTCCTGTTCTAATATAAACTAGAAACATTATAAAACAATTCTTGGTCTTTTGCCATCAAGCGCTATCCTTTATCTCTTGTAGCTACATAACTTGGTTGAAGACTTTTCATTATTTTTCACTTACTAGCCACAGAAAAGATATTAACTCAGGTTAAATCATAAGCCATCTATAAAAGCTCTACAAAGTGGGCAAGCAAATTCTCTGTGTTAAAGATGTGGAAACTGAGGCACAGGGAAGTAAAAACATTTATCCAAGGCTTCCCACTAGGCCACTAGCATATTTAACAAACAAAAGGAGTCCTTATCACCAGGCTCTGTCCTTTAATTTTGCACATTTCTGCTTCTCAATAAGTGAGAGAGTAATGGAAAATTAAAGTGAACTTTTTTTAGAACAAAAAATAATCATAGAATCATAGAATCATTTGGTTGGAAAAGACCTTTAAGATCATCAAGTCCAACCATACCTGTCCACTACTAAACCATGTCCCTAAGCACCTCGTCTACCCGTCTTTTAAATACTTCCAGGGATGGTGACTCGACCACTTCCCTGGGCAGCCTGTTCCAATACTTGACGACCCTCTCTGTGAAGAAGTTTTTCCTAATATCCAATCTAAACCTCCCCTGGCGCAACTTGAGGCCGTTTCCTCTTGTCCTATCACTTGTTACTTGGGAGAAGAGACAGACACCCACCTCACTACAACCTCCTTTCAGGTTGTTGTAGAGGGCAGTAAGGTCTCCCCTCAGCCTCCTCTTCTCCAGGCTAAACAACCCCAGGTCCCTCAGCCACTCCTCATAAGACTTGTTCTCCAGACCCTTCACCAGCTTTGTTGCCCTTCTCTGGACACGCTCCAGCAACTCAATGTCCTTCTTGTACTGAGGGGCCCAAAACTGAACACAGTACTCGAGGTGCAGCCTCACCAGTGCCGAGTACAGGGGAAGGATGACTCCCCTGGTCCTGCTGGTCACACTATTTCTGATACAAGCCAGGATGCTGTTGGCCTTCCTGGCCACCTGGGCACACTGCTGGCTTATATTCAGTTGGCTGTCGATCAACACCCCCAGATCCTTCTCTGCCAAACAGCTTTCCAGCCACTCATCCCCAAGCCTGTAGCGTTGCATGGGGTTCTTGTGGCCCAAGTGCAGGACCTGGCACCTGGCCTTGTTAAACCTCATACAGTTGGTCACAGCCCATTGGGTCCAGCCTGTCCAGATCCCTCTGTGGAGCCTTCCTACCCTCGAGCAGATCAACACTTCCACGCAGCTTAGTGTCATCTGCAGACTTGCTTGAGGGTACACTCGATCCCCTCGTCCGGATCATTGATAAAGATGTTAAACAAAACTGGCCCCAACACTGAGCCCTGGGGAACACCGCTCGTGACCGGCCTCCAACTGGATTTAACTCCATTCACCACCACCCTTTGGGCCCAGCCACCCAGCCAGTTTTTAACCCAGCATAGAGTATGCCTGTCCAGGCCCTGGGCAGCCAGTTTCTCCAGGAGAATGCTGTGGGAGACGGTGTCAAAGGCTTTATTAAAGTCCAGGTAGACAACATCCACAGCCTTTCCCTCATCCACTGAGTGGGTCACCTTGTCATGGAAGGAGATCAGGTTAGTCAAGCAGGATCTGCCCTTCATAAACCCATGCTGACTAGGCCTGATCTTCTGGTTGTCCTGGACGTGCTGTGTGATGGCACTCAAGATGAACCGCTCCATAATCTTCCCCGGTACTGAGGTCAGGCGGACAGGCCTGTAGATCCCTGGATCCTCCTTCTGGCCCTTCTTATAGATGGGCATCACATGGGCAAGCCTCCAGTCGTCTGGGACCTCCCCTGATAGCCAGGACTGCTGATAAATGATGGAGAGTGGCTTGGCAAGCTCCTCCGCCAGCTCTCTCAGTACTCTTGGGTGGATCCCATCCGGCCCCATAGACTTATGAATGTCCAGGTGGCGATGTAAGGGTGCAGGGGGCTAACATTATTTATTTAGTATCAGCAAAATGAAGTAGCTACTTTGCAGAGAAAATATGTTTAGGCTGTTGTTCTACAAATACTGATATTTATTATTAATATCAGCAGAGCACCATAGATTTGAATTAATTTAGGCATGGATGCACAATCACTTTTTTTTTTTGATTAGTCAGAGGCTGTTCAGAGGGTTAATGCCAGCTTTATCCTTTTATACAAACTTCATGCTGGCTGGCTGAAGACAGGACATTACTGAATAAAATCTGACGGTCTAAAGTTAAGTCTTCAACAGAGGTGACTCCGCAGAGGGAGTCTGTACCAGTATAACACCTTCTGTCATGTGGCCACAGCACGTTGGTAGAACTGCTAAAGCTGGATTTACCCTACCACCAGCCCCCACTGCCATAGCTGCGGATGCTAATGGAGTCCCAACTCAGCGGAGTATTGAATGCTTAATCCACTCCTGTTTAGCAAGATGTTTTGCTTGTGGTTAGTTATTGTACAGTACCTTATAGCTAACTCTTTTCAAGTGAAGTAAGCTTAAGTGAATACCTAAAGGTAAACACATGTTTAAGCACTGAAGAGGAGCACTTAAGCTTTATAAGAACTGAATGATTCAGACTAATGAGGGTTTTGAGCTGACATTGCAACTGTGGAGGAATACCTAGAATTTAGCATTAGTCAAAAACCACATTATTGTGTGTACTAATGATTTCATTATATTCTGAAGTACCTTTGTGTCCCTTCAAATAGCGATCTCATTGATAAAAGTTTTAGTATTTTGTGATTATTCTTCCTTTAATATTAGTGCCTAAAATCAGTGTCTGCAGCTTGTAACTTATGCATGTACTTGAAGGAAATGGAATTAATAAAAAAGAAATTGCATATTTTAAATGAAAATGAACATGTGATAATGTTTAGCTAGCAGATTCTCCTAGTCTACATACTTCTACCCTAATCTTCAGGCTCTGTATTAAGCCAAAGGCTACTTTTTCTCAAAATCCCTGGTGGCAATCGCTCTCTCTCTTCAGCCTTCCCATGGCACAGCAAAACAAACTCGGAGAGAGAAAGGTAATAGGAAGGACTTTACTAACCTATCCATTTTATGTAGGCTGCCACTCTTTCTGTATTAACATGTTCATTACGCGTCCTAGCTGGATTTGCCTGAACAATGATGATAAACCTTATGCTCGTGTCTGGTGTTTTTTCCAGGATACTGGGTGTATTTGGAGATGAGGGCATAGGATGTGTCTCCGTGGCTCATGTTACATTAATGAGAGTGATGCTAATGCCCATGTCCATGCAAAGGCCTAGGTTTCCAGCGGTCTGTTTTCCTCTTGCTGCACAGATAGCTGAGAACATCCTGCATAAAGCTGCAGTTTCTAGCCTGACGCTAGCAGGCTAAAATTTTGCCCATTTACTTTAAAATACCTGGCTGTGAAGTGTGGGAGTTTAGGTGCTGCCAAGCAAGTGCCTCAGCTGTCAGTTGTACAGGTGAAGGCAATAACCTTGGCAGCCATTTTAGCCTAAGCCTCCCCTGTTGTGGGCCCAAGCTCTCAAAATGGTGTCCATGGCTGCTAGTGTGTTGAGTGGTGCTAGACCTGAAGGAAGCTCTGAGGACAGCAGTCATGTCATACGGGTGGCAACCTCTCCCACAGGGCTCACTGCCTTCTCCTAACAGAAACTGCTTTCCAAAGCGGAAGTTTGGAAAGGTTTTTCATGTCCTTTTGAAAACAAGCTTAGAGAAGAATGAGCAGTCTCTTCCCCAGGCCTCTTTAGCTACTGGTTGGTGTGTTTACTGGGAGGCCTGAGATGGCTTCCGCTCTCTCATTGGGAAGACTGAAATCTGTATTTCCCATACTGGAAGAATAGGCCCTCCCACTTCCCCCAGCCTACAGATTGTCCTCAGATTTGAGGGGATGCTTTCTGCTCTGGACATTGCCCTCTGGCAATTTTGATGATCTGCTAGAAGAAGCTATGGCTACAGTCTTTCCTTTGAGGACTGCTTGTATAGATTATCGAGTAATAATTTTGGTGGGTTTTTTTTAAATATTATTTTAGTTTAGTTTTTAAAAAAGGCAGCCAGCTGCCTTTTATTGCCAGTACCTAGTCCAGAAGGCACAACGTGAGCATTCCTACTGAGTGTTGCCATTCTAGCAGGAAGCCACAGGCTTCGTGTGAAATGGGCACTGAGCTGCACCGGTGATGTGGAAACATGGAAAAGCAAAAAGTGAGGTATGTGAATACTTCAACTGGTTCAATGGCAGCTAAAGGAAGCTCTCGAGGATCAAGAATCTTTAGGTGCCCCAAATACCTTTTTGAATCTGCTCCTAAATCCCTTTAAAATATATTGAAATTTTACTAATGTACTAATCTGGAAGCCACTGAAACACATGCTTAAGTTGTAAATTCTTAGGTAGTTCCATCTAAAGCCTGCTCCATTTAAAGAAAAGCTTGTACTTATGAGCTTTGCTAGACTGGAGCCTAAAGATGACCATTTACACTAATATATGCAGAAAACTGATTGCAAAGTTAGTTCATTTGCATATGCAAGTTTTCATGCAAATATTTTCATGTGCGTAATCATCATTTGCATGTGAACTATCTGCATCTGTAACTGGAAATTGCAAGCAGAAAACAGTGTGCAAACTTTTTAAAAATCAGACCTTGATATCAGTGTGTTTTTTAATATAAATATAATCTTTTAGTTGTTCAAAATCCAGTCATAGAATTTCTCGATTCAGTCAGGAAAATATATCAAAATTAAGTATACAGTGTAGTAGTAAAGCTACACCCCAGGGTATGGACAAGTGCTCAGAAGCTACTTTGAAATAAAAGAGGGTGTAAACTTGTATAGCATCAGAAGCTGCACAGGAACAGTCCAGGGGTACACTTTTACCCCTAGTAAATGTCATGTAGTTAGGACTCTTTCATTTAAAGAGAAACTGTTGTGTGGTTTTGCAGTGTGTGCATGTAAGCTACTAAACAGCAAGTTCGTACTTACTTTACTCTAAAGGCACTGATTCATATATCAGAACCCTTGTTCAGACTAATTAATTTTTATTTATTAATTTTTGTTTATTTTGCTTCTCAAGTGTATTAGGTATAAAGGCATCAAAACTATTTTACTTCTGAATGCGATTGTCCAGACAGCAGAGTTTAATGCAATTTGACAAATCCACTTTGCATTCTCACATTTAGTTGATTCAGATTAATTTTCTTGAGCAATTCCAAATAGTTAAACTCCCAAGGCTGAAGGATTAAGAACACAAATGTTTATCTAAAGAATACAAGTATTTTTGTTATTTTTTGAAATAATACTTGCATTGTTGTTGTTTTAAAACAACTTGAGTGAATCTTGACATTATTATGGAACTGAGTGTTCTAACAGAGTCCATTAAAGCACCACACACACATGACTGAGAGATGTTTAACCAACTTTCTCTGGCAGGCGTTTCATTTTCTGATCACCATTCATAGAATTTCTAATGTAAGTGTTTTCTTATCTTAGCCAAATTGTAAATGTATCCGTTGGTTATTATAGTTTATAATTTTACAAACTATAACATACGTACATATGTGTTCATTCCAAACTACTTCTGGCTTGTAAGCGTTTAGTTGGAACTGTAATATCCATAACAAGTTAAAATTAGAAAAAAAACCTCACTTTGACTAGAATCTACTTTTGAAACTAAGGAAATCATATAAAAACACAAACTGTATATTACTATGGCACCTGCTGTTTTTCAGGTGTTTATAACATAGCCATAAAAATTCACTCCAGGCTGAAACTTGGTATTTAAAAGTCTCAGCTCAGCAGGATTTTTAAATCAGATTTGGTTTAAATTAGTTTGACTGTTTTTCAGTTATAAAAAGGAGGGTGGAGGAAAGAAATTTTGATGTGTCAAATACAATTTTATTCATTCCTCTAGCTGAAAAACAGTTTTGCTGTATAAAGATGTAATTTGCAGGTTGTTAGCCCATAATATGGAGTAGGGAGTCAGGGTGTCAAAGGGGGAAAAGAGGGAGAGAAAGAATTAACCATCCACAAATTTGGCATTTGCAAATGCTTAATGTCTTCTGTGAGAACATTTACCGTGGATCCTTACTGAGCTTTCATAAAACTGCATCCGGGATATATAGCATTTTTTTAATTGAAGAAACAGCCTTTCATTCAGTAAAGTCACTAACTCATAGTTTAAGGTCTGTTTTGTCATATGTCAATGACTGGTGGATGAATTATGTTCAGACATAATTGATTTAATACTTTCTAACGGTGACATTAAAGAATCTGAAGCAATATGGGACCTCAGCTTCCTCTGTGTTTTACTGGAAGCTGGGCGCCTGCAATCCCTCTGGCTTATCTGAAAAATCTATCCTCCTTCTGTTGTATTCAGTGTATGTAAAACAATACCAATTTTAATTAACTGAGGATCATATAGAAAGATTGACATCATTTACATTTACAATGCACCACCATTTGTACATTGCTTTTTTTTAATATATTTATATATATATATACACACACACACATATATGCCCATACTGGCATCTTTGCTTATAAAGACCTTCAGTTGCAGCAGAACCTGGTAGCTGACTGGACTGAAATTTTCCAAAGTTGCCAGTGGCTTTGGGTGCCTCTTTACCCAAACGCTTTGGGCCACATTTTCAGCTGTNTTTTTTTAAAACTTAGCTAGCAAATACTCAAAATGGCTAGTATTAATTTCTTTGAACAGAATACATTGTGTGGTATTCCTCCTTGTTTTTAATGCTATTACACAATGGAGTGCATTACCATAGTGTTCCCTTCTCCCATCTGTTCCTCAAAAAGAAAAAAAAAAGGTATGTAACACTACAAAGGGGCTCTTGGAAACGTTTATGCAAAGTACTACTTTTCATCACTAAATCAAACCTGGAGACAGGCTAGCAGAGAAAGTGTTCTTTCTTTCCCATATAGGGGCTATGTATACTTTTGCTTTAACAGTCAGTCCTGAAATGT